>JABSTQ010003568.1:0-43592 GCA_013358835.2 Ixodes persulcatus
TTTCAAAGGGTCTGTTGTTTTGCTGTGCATGTGTCATGCCATTTGGCTAGAGGATGATTTTCGTGTTTTGTTCTGCCCACATTTGCTGGAGACGTGTGCTCGGAGCGTAGGCAACTGGCTCCCTTGCACGCGAAGTGGCGCAGCCGTGCCCGTCTTAAAGAAAGCTCGTGCAAAGAAAAGCAAGCAAAGGAGAAGAGACGTCAAATACAGGATTTCGAAAAATACCCCATCACTGTATCGAGGCGCCACCACACGCGATTTCTCGCATTGATGTACAGGCCTGGAAGGCGACCCCACCGCCGTTTGTTAGTTCAGAATCACATCCAACCAAGGGTGGGGTTGCACTTTAATATTCTGTGCTGCATTTACTACAATTTTTTCCTCCAATGATATAGTACAGCTGGGCTCTTCAAGCCTGGGACCTGGAGTGATTAAAGGGAGGATCTAGATTTAGTGACTATTGTCCAAAAACGACGAGGAATTGCCTGAATGTGTGTTAATGCTTCCCGAAAAGCTACTAGTTCAGCAGCTGTTAAGGGCATCCTATGAGAAAGCTTATAAGTTAAGGGAAATATTATCTTTCTTCTTCTTTTTTCTTCCTAATTAAGAGAATATTTAACCCCCGAAGAAACACGTTTTCTTTCTCGCGCAGCGCGAGTGAAGGTGCACTAACGCAGACATCGCCAATTTCCTCAATGGCAAAGGCGTGTACTATTTCACTACGGTGTACTAGAATACGGGGTAGTGTTGGGATCGGAGCGGCTCGCGTGAGGCGTGTGGTGTAGATCACGATAGGTTTCGACACTGGCGGATAGGCAGTATAGTCAGTATGGTGGTGGTGGAGCGGGTGCACCGTGTGCACGCACACGTGTGTCCGCACGCGCGGACTGCAGCGACTCTTTGCTGCCCTGTCGACTGCAGCGCCGCAGCCTCATAAGCTCCTATTGCCGGGCGCGCCGGTCCAAACACTGCCCCGTATTCTAGTACACTGTAATTTTACGTCCCAGTTGTGTCACGTTCCTTGCCACGATGTTTACGTCGTAGAACCATGCCGAACGTTTGCACGCACGACAATGGGACAGAACGTTCCTGCGTTACGTGGACGACTGCTTCTGCGTTGTTAAAACCAGAGAGGTGGATCGTCTTCTAAAGCACCTGAACTCGGTGGATGAGTCGCTACAATTCGCGGTCGAGCGCAAAGACAAAGGTTCTCTTTCCTTTCTGAATGTACAGGTAACCAGGAGTGGCAGTGGGCTAGCTTCTCTGTTTACAGGAAGCCAACCCATACTAGCAGATATTTGGGGTTTGGTTCTCACCACCCCTGGTGTCATAAATCGTTGGTGGCCTCTGCACTCTTCAGGCGCGCCTTCGCCACCTGCTTCACAAAGAAGAGCCTCCAGGAGAAAATCAATGTCGTATCATGGGATCTTCACAAGAACGGCTACCCTCGACGGTTTACACCTCGGGTACTCTAGAAGTCAAGGCATCCACCCACAAGGCGCAGCATTCCCCCGTCTGACCGCGTCTGTGTGCCTTACATTAGCCGCACCAGGGAGGCCCTTTCCCGCGTCCTCGGTCGCTACAGGATTGCAGTGACTCATAAGCCCGTGTCAACAATCGGTCATCGCCTCTCCCTCCCGAAGGACGGGTTATCCAAAAGAAAGGGCCCAAGGCTTGGTCTACCGCATACTATGCAAAGATTGCCTGACCCTATTACGTCGGCGAAAGTAAGAACTTCGCAAGGAGGCTTACGCGACACAAATAAGATGTCCGGAAGAAGGATGTGGAGGCAAGCGCCCTCGCGGAGCACCCAGAAGCAGCCGGCCCCACCGTCGTCTTCGAGAAAGGCACCGTGCTGGCTTTGGAGAGGAATTTGCGAAAACGGCTCTTCGTTGAGTCTTGGTTCATCCAAAACACAAAGAGGAACGTGAATCGTTCTTCGGGCTCCCTAGAGTTTCTGTATAGGCTCCCTACGGAAGCCAGAATTGCGCGTTCATCTCCGTAGCTCCGTCGTTCCTGCATGGCATGTTGATCTCGCTCCTCACGTGACTGAATTCGGCGAATAGCGGCGCCGCGCGTTCGAGGCGCGCGGCTCGCTCAGAAGCAGGGGAACGTACGGTGGAACGCGTGAAACCTCTACTTTCACGCATGACACTTGATCCGGCTCCTCACGTGATCGGATCTCGGCGAATAGTGGCGCGGCGGCACGTGGAAAACAGACGCGCAACTCTGGCTCCCGTAGGGAGCCTATGCAGGAACTCTAGGGCTCCCTGCCCTGCAGCTACCTCTCGGGACTGCGTGACGTCAGCAAAGCTCCCTATATCCGTATGTGCATTTAAGCGACGCGTGTTCTTTCCATCACTCACTCGTGAACAAGGGACCGAACTGGTCCCGAGATGTCGGGTAAATGTTTATAAAACTTTTTGGTTAGATTCCCTATTTTTCGCTTCACGTCTCTTCCTAACCAGGCGCAGGGCTGCGGAACGTTTACTTTCAAGGCAATGGGTTCCCAAATGTCCTCCTGCTGACACGTTTTTCACGGATGCAGATACAATTGCCAACCCAATGTTGTGCGTGTGAATGTTCGGCACGGTTCTACGACGTAAACTTCGTGGCCAGGAAGAGGACAAAACTGGGACGTGGCCAGGAAGAGGACAAAACTGGGAGGACAAAACTGGGATCCTAGACGACCTTGCCATTGAGAAAAAGGGAGATGACTGCATTAGTGCACCTTCTTTCGCGCTGCACGAGAAATAAAAAAATGTACCTTCGGGGGTCAACCATTCGGTGAAGTAGGAAGGAAAAAGAATAAAAAAGCAGAGAGAACATTTCCGTCAAGCGGGGTTTTTAATAGAAGAAGAGGAAAAAGAAAAGCCAGTTGTCAGTCCAGCGGTGTGTATAGTCTTGCCTTTATGTGTATGTTTATTCTAGTTCAGCTGGCCTTAAGTGGCGTCACGAAAACTAGCGAATGCTAATATAAAAGAGTGGACAAATAAGTACATCAGTGCTTCCTTGAATTATGCGGTAAATTGCGCCTCCTAGCAAGGCTCCGGGCAACGATGATGATGATGATGGTGGTGATAATGATGATGATGATGATGATGATGATGATGATGATGATGCGGCTATTTCCCCTTGAATCACGAGGAGTCAAACAAGGTTTGTGCCCAAGCCTGGGGGCGTAGGTATCTTTATGATTCCTGAGGTAGATCTCATGCTACCAGTCCTCCAATCTTCTTTATGGGTCTGCAACAAGCATTTTTGTTTTGTTGGAGGCTACCTTCAGCCCCGTAGCTGGCAGAGTGCTGTGAATTGTTCGATTTCACTGTCAGTGAAACCCAACGCCTTAGCGAGTGCCTAGGGGTTCGGAGGTCATAGACCATTGTACTGTGACTGTGACGGCTTGGGTCTCGCGCAGTCTAGCACAGTGTGCTCCACCGTTTCGTACTTCACCCCACGCACCCTACACCTTGGTGACGTAACAGTGGTGTCAAAACGACGCCTATAAGACAGTGTCTCGAGGTCCCCGGCACGTGCCTCGAACAAGAAGCGGCTACCCAGGCTGTTTTCTTACAGCCGGACGTCCGAGGCGGTGGTCGTTTTCTTGGCGAGGTACACCCCAGCGTAAATTTCGTTTGGGCGTCTTGGAGCCATTCTTGGGCGTCATAGTCTCGGACCCTCTTCCTAACTCCCGACGTCCACTCCGTCTCAATCGACGCATCAACAGGCTCTGAGAAGAACCCGTAATTGTGTTGAAGTCGATGGAGGCGCTTCTGCAACTCGGTCCGCAGACCAGTCAAATTGATGTATATAAACAATCTCTTCACCCAACGGAATCTATCCATACGCCGAAGGCGTCCGTCATGCGCAATCTTGCTTGAAGCCTCTTTAGCCTCAAAAGAGGGCAATCCCAGTTTACCCTGCACTGCCTCGTTGGCGATCGGTCCATGGCAGCCCATTGCTTGGTGCCCAACGTCTCTCTGCCTACCTACACTCCATGTTGGCGCGGACATCCCCTGGGACACACACACCAATGCATTTGCAAATATCAGTCCGGGTGCCATTGCTGCTTTCCACAATTCCCGTGAAACGATGAACCTGTTGCAACTCCAGAGGCTTCGCTTACGGAAAATGCTAGCTCCTTTTATGTCTGTTGGGGGAAATGGGTGTGATGGCCTTGCAGATAGTCTGTGTCGTTTGACATTGTGATGCCCAAGTTCTTGTAGGAAATAAGAATTGGTACATCTCACCCTCCGAAGCGAGGGCTATCGAGAGTTGTGTCGAGGGAGCCTGAAAAGACCACAGCCGCTGACTTTATGTTAAATTTTAGACCAAGTTCCATAGCCTCCTTGGAGCATACGTCAAGAATTTTTTGCATTTCCTACACCGATCGTGCTGTCAGTACCACGTTGTCCGCGCACGTCAATCCAGGTAGTACCCAATCAACCTGATCCCCATGCTCCCAATGTGCTAGCGAAAAGCTTAGTCTTGATTATATAAGATGCTTCTCTAGGGTGAATACGTACAGCATATACAATAGGGGAGAACGCAGGCAGCCTTGGCGTAAGCCCCTTGTCTCCAGCGCCTCCTTAGAGTGAGCATCATCAAGGTGGGTCATATACGCGTTGCCATGGTATAGGCGGGAGATGAGCGTTGTCCACTCCAGTGGCATGTTAAGTTGTTGTAGGCTAACAATAAGCTGGGAATGGGAAATACTATCGTAGGCCTTTGCGATGTCAAGGAAACAACAAATTAGGTTCCTCTCCTCTTTCCGTGCAACCTCAAAACAATGTGTTAAGGTAAAAAGATGGTTCTCTAACCCGCGTCCCCGTCGGAAGCCTCCTTGGATTTCTCTCGGTACACCCTCTTCCTCTGCCCATGCGGTCATGCGCTTTTTCATGATGTGGGTGAATGCCCTATACAGTCAGGGGTTTGTACTGTCGAAAGTACTGACGGTCACATTCTTTTTTATGAATCAGAACGACCCTGCCGCATCTCCAGTCTCAGGGAGTATCTTCTGCTCCAGATGAAATATAGTTGAAAATTCATGCTAGTTGATCCCTGGAATCCTTGCCCAGTGCTTTAAGTACACATACCGTAATGTTATCTAATCCCTGGGCGGTGTTTTTCTTAATATGCGCTACTGCGCGTATAACTGACACCCTATCAATTGTTACATTATTGAAATCGGGTGCACAGTGTGGGCCTTGCTTGGGCAGCAATTTTGTAGTGGTGTTTCTCCTGGAGGCTAGAATATTTTGACGAGATGGTCCGTAAGGCATTGCCGAAGTCTCTCTATGGGCAGCCCTGCGTCTTCGTTCAGGATTGCAAAACACTGGTCTCTTCCACTGAGAGTTCCTGTGTATTGCCAGAACTTTCTGGGCGCGTCTTGGCCATTTGAACTGATGTGTTTCATTGTGTATATATCAGCCTGGGTCATTTTGTCCCGCACAAGTTGTTTTACGGTCTGCTTTTGCAACTTGTACTTTTGCCACCTTTCTACAACTGCGTCTGCGAGGCTGCCATGGAGAATCTAGTGGTGCTCCCTGGTTAGCTCCTGTCTTTGTCTGATGGCGGCTTGAACTTCTGCGTCCCACCAACGCTTTCTTAATCGACGCCCACGTCGGTCCTTTGTAGAATGTTGTCAAATGAGTCGATTTTTTTCTGCAAAATATTCTGGGTATCCAGCCGCGCTCTTTCTTTTGGTGATGTTTTGAAACTTCTCCACAACCTTCTCCACTGCCATCGACGATAGCGGGGAACGGCCTCTCGGAGAGGGCTTTTGTCTTATTATTTTGGTGTAGCTTTGGAGAATTCTAACCTTATCGGGTTGTTGTCACTCCCAATACTGTGTTCACCAGCTTCATCAATGTGTTCGTGAACCAGATAAAGAGCCAGATTATGTGAGACTAAGGCGTAATCAATGCATCTGTTGCTCTCCCGGGTACTTCATGTACATTGACCCTTACATGATTCTCTCAGATTTAGTTTCTTCAGGACGTTATCTTCGGCCATCTGGATCATCACTCGCCCATTTTCGTCCTCCTATTCATCCATTTCATGCAGGTGTCCATTGAAATCCTCAGATTAGAATGTATTTTGTAGCAGCCAAGTCGTTGATGTCGGTTTCCACACAACTCAAACTTTGGTTCTCCTCTCTGCGCGTAGCTCTCACCGACGGGTATACTATACAGACGGCAACAGGAATCCCGATTATCTGTCTCGTTACCCGAATATGGTCCCACTGAACTCATCACTCTCTGCACCATACTGATGTACCGCATCACACCCCTCCAACTCCCCCACCTCGACGCTGTCCCTCCACATGACTAAGTCCAGTCCAACACCAATTTGCAGCTGTTGGAGTTTCTTCAATATCACGTAGGTGTGCTTTTTCCACTCCAAAAAGCTTCATTCCTTCCACCTCCAACTCCTATTTCTATTCCCATCTCGTTCTTCGGAGGTTGAAAAATCCTACCACATCTGTCAGTCATCTGCGGCTTATTTGTCGTCTCCGTCTGTTTTTGCCACACCTACTTTTGCTCTTCACAATCTTATCTTCGACAACCCCCCCCCCCCCCAAAGCGGCCCTATATCCTGTGCCACTGGTAGTGGTAACTCAGCTGTTGGCTCGCCATCTCGGCCATGTATGCAGGCAGGTCTTGGGGTTGAGGCAGCACAGGTGTATACATTTGGGAGAGCCGTGTTGACGTTGGGGGTGCCCTGGATTAGGGGAGTACACTGGGAGTTCACCGTTTGACAGTGCTTAGCACTGAGGTTGTAGAGGGTCCATTTCTGGAGTTCCCCAAGTGCTACATGGTTGTTTTGCGATGGTGGAAGTTGCATGTTCGAGTCTATGCAATGTACTATATCTTAGGGTTACGATGTCCATCTCTCCAATTCGCGAACTGGGCTCAGTGGCGGCAAACTTCTCTGGTAGTCCTTGCGTTGCTCTTCGACTGGAGAGTGATCGAAAGGCTCTCCCGCCAGCACTTCGGTCTTGCCGGCGCGCCATCTGTTCACGGGGTCGTTCATGTGTTGTGCATGCAGGCACCCCATTGCCTGATGCATTCTGCGGTGCTCTTTGGCTGGGTGATAAGCTTTAGGTTTGCCATACATTGTTGTATTTACTCCCTGCACTGGTTCGTTCCTGTGCTCTACCAGTGGACTCCTCTGCTGACCGATATTCATGGTTGGTGAGTCTCTTCACCATCGTTTACCTAAAAACGGCTGGCCACGGCTCCTATCTTGCTGACCACGTTTCGTACCCCATCTTTCTTATAGTGTATCCTGTCTCTTTCCATTACATCCTCAGCTTTGAGATCTCGGCTCAGGTCAATAAATCGCGCCTTGAGGTCCTTGCAGAGCTTCTTTAGTTGGGCATTCAGCAGCATGGTTGCTGCTTGATTTCCTTTGCCTCTGCCCTCAATTTCTTGTATTGAGCATATGACCAATGCGTCTTCGCGCTCTCTTCATTTCAGCCTTAGTTGCTCTACAATCACCTCAGGTTGTTCGCCGTGCTAGATGTCAATAGGCAATATACGAAATTGAGAGCGCCATCTAGTAGCTCGCCGAGAACTACGTCCGCCATCTTGTTAGTGGCGAGAAAACGAAACCAGAGACCCGACCGGCAAAGACCCCATGTAAACAAGCGACCACGCTTGGTGCGAGAGATGCGAGGCCAACGCGTTGCTGCGTTCCGCTGCGGATGCAGCCATGAACCTTTGATTCGTGCGTGACGTGAACGCAAACGTGAACAGGGTTCTTTTTTTATTATTTTTTTATTGTTACTTAAGACGGAGCTTTTGACAAAAACAATCGGGGACAACGCGAAGAAACATGCGGACGTTATCGCGCGGCGTGAAGCCATTTACAGCTATTGAACGGGGCCCTAATCTTTTCACGAAGTTGTACAAATTTGTTTATGACGTTCATTTTCTTTTATGTGCGTTGTAGTGTCGGCCTGCCTTTTTCTTGATGCGCAAGCAGCTCAATGCATGCGGACGAGACCAAGGCTGTTAAGCGAGGCAAAAGCATGGCAGTTTTAATAATCTACGCCACCAACCATAATTGAAGATGCGTATGGTTAACAGTGGCATGGTTAGGTTCATTGCAGTGGCTAAAACTTCGATGTCGGCGGCGGAAAAAATTTACGTTGCGGACGTCGAATGAAGCAACACGGGCGGTGCCAACTTCATTTTACAACCTCCTTTTCTTTTTGTCGCAGACGAGGTAGAAATTTTTTGTGCAAAGAAGCTCGGGGGTAGTTTTGAGAAAGCCACTGCAGTCATTTTGTCAGGGTTGAACAAATCTTCATTATTAGCGCAACATCCGTCAAGTGTGCTTGAAGTCAATAACCAATTTTAGCCCTTTGCAACGCTTGAAAAATATTGTCCAGGGCAGAGTTTCTTTTAGAACAACACAGTGTTCCACCAAAAAACCCTCCGCCAGTAAGAACTAGAAAAAAAGACCAATTTTGAGTCATGTATTTGCGTGGAACAGTATATACCGCTTAACAGTACGACTTCAAGCGTATTCGCATCGAAAAAAGAATTAAAAGTGTTCTCAAAGATGAAAGGCATGACGGCCTATCCTTTCGGAGGCCTGTGCACAAGCTGGCGACAACAAGCTTCCACAGCGAAAGCGTAGGACTTGGTCCTGTTATGACCGAGGGGGTCCACAGGAAGCCTCAGGCAGGGCCAGGCCAGGACCGGATCCGCAGGACGATTCCCGGCAGCAACCTCACGAGACGGAAGGGTCTCTCGCGACAAAACTCTGATTTAATACATTTGTACAAGGTATCTGAATCGTCCGAGAGCACCCTTGCGGTAAAAAAAAAAATAATAATTGGTTTGCCCTTTGTCTCTCGTGCGCTCCTTTTATCTCGTCGCTGTTCGGTGCTCCAAGAGTTAGCAGCGAATGGTGGCCGAGCTGCCAGCAAAAGTCATCTTCAGGCCCCGCACTCACTCATTCCCTCAGGCACGCACGCGCACACACGCACACACCGCAGTGGCGGACGGGCTTGACCTTACGGCGCCGAGGAACTCTTGCCCATGATAAGCCACGCCTGGAGTAAGCGAGAAAGGGCGCGCTTCCAGTCCGCGAGACGCCGACCTCGATGCCGATGACTTCTGTCACAGGCGGCGCCGCGGCTCAGGTAACAGCCCGAACCGACCGCACTCGTCCGGAAGCCCCGCCTCCGGCGCCGACTTTGATGCCGACTCGACCGACCCCCGGCGGCACGAACGCGGTGTCGGATGGTGCTGTCCGTCAACAACAGCTCAAGGCCTGTCCAAACAGCGTTCACCGGCGCCGGTCGAATTAGGAAGAGAAAGTCCTGGTCCGGGGGCCTTCCGCAACAGCTTCGGGGACAAAGGGTAAAGTGCAGGAAGGGTGTTTTCCGTCTCAGACGTAAGAGTCCGCTGCTTGGACGAGGTTGTCGCCAGCGTGCACAGGCCTCCAAGAGTTTTGTCAGACAGTTGCGGTAGGTTGTTTAAAGTGTTCGTCCACATAATATGGTCAGAAGGCGGAAAGCAGTTGCTGCGCCATAGCACATTGCCCGTACGGCTCTCTCCGATGCCTCCACCGTGCTTCGGTACCGACGACGCTTGCCAACATTAAAATGGCGTCGCTCTCAGTGTTATCAGACCACAAAGCAATTTCGCATAAGGTCTATTACACCCACATCCAATATATGCATTCGGGGTACATTTTTTACTTTCTCTTCATATTCGTCTATTAGGTGGTGTACATCTGAGATTGCTCTCCTCTGTTATATTTGATTTCCATTCGGCAATGGACCCCCTACTCGATCTACGAGAGTGCGTGCAAAACGGGCAACATTGTTATCAGCTGCAACAATGATTTCCCGTGCCATTCTTTGGGGAGGTTGGACCTGTTCATCTATGTAACTTTGGTTTATACGAGTCCCAGTCATGGTGATAATGTTGCTGTTGTGTCCTACCTGACTGGGCAAGCCCTTTACTGATGTGGTTGCCTCTTGCTGCTCTGTTTGTATCTGAATCATGCCTCAACGCTGTTAGGAGCGAAGTGCCATCTGTTGCATGATAAACCAAGCAGACTGCGCCACTGCGTGACTGCTCTTTGAGCTATCGCTGTTTGTCTTCCGGTCAAGCTGGTGTTTTTAGAGCGCAGCTCTTAGCCGCCCGTTTCCGGCTTGAACGGCGTCGCTGTCGTTGTCGGCGTAACCGCACGGTGCATTATGGGTCAATTTCCCTGCTAAAATTAGCGGAAAAATTTCCCTGCTGAATTTAGCAAAATATGTCTCTGCTCAGTTAGCTTAAAAAAATTACCCGCTAAATTTAGCGCAAACATTTTCCCGCTAAGTTAAGCGAAAAACATTTCCCCGCTATATTAAGCGGGAAAAATTTCCCCATATACTTAGCGGGAAAACTGCCCTGCTAAATTTAGAGGATAATTTTCCCGCTAAACTTAGCGGAAAAATTTCCCCGCTAAATATAGAGGAAACATTTTCCCGCTACATTTAGAGGGAAAAATTTCTCAGCTAAATTTAGCGGAAAAATTTCGCGCTATATTTAGTGGAAACGTTTATTTAGCGAAAAAAATCCCCCGCTAAATTTAGCATAAAAGTTTGCCCGCCAAATTTAGCAGAAAAATTTCCCAGCTAAATTTAGTCGAAAATATTTGCCGCAAACTTTAGCTGAAAAATTTCCCCGCTAAATGTAGCGAAAAAAAAATTCCCCGAAAAATTTAGAGGGAAACATTTCACCGCTAAATTTAGCAAAAATGATTCCCCGCTAAATTTAGCAGAAAAACTTCTCCGCTAAATTTAGTGGTATAATTTTCCCGCTAAATTTAGCACAAAAAACTCCCCGCTAAATTTAGCTGAAAAATTTACCCTAAACGGGAGGCGAGCAGGAAAGGATGAGGGGCATAGGCTCCTCTCTGTTCCTTCCCCTCGTCCTCCTCAAGAGCTGCGCTCTAATTTGGCGTTACAGGGGATTGTAAACGTCTTTCATTTTTTTTTTCTTTAAATAGGGTGCAGTAAATTTTTGCCATCATTCCATTACAGTTCCGAAAGGCTGCAGTGTTCCGAAGAGCCCTAATTTCATTGTCTGCAATGCGGACGTCTGCAAAAATCAGCTCACATTTCACCAGCTAAAAGAAAAGCAAGAAGTGAACTGCCTAAAGGTACCTTTTGCATTGTTTTATTGTTCAGAACTCTGATGTTGTCTGGTTTATTGTGTTGGTGCATCCAAGAAGCCAGTGTACTGCCTGGACGGGACTTCTTCTCATATCCGTCCAACGACACAGGCAGGCAGCTCTTGTCTGTTCTAGCGGCCGAGCCTCTGCCACAACCATTTTAATAAACTGCCGGCAGGCGACGAAATGTAATCGGCTGCAATAAAGTAATAAAAAACAAATTAGTACAAACGCTAGTACCACTGCAAGCAGTGTGTAAGGCATAGCTGGCAACAAAAAGTTTACTGATATGGAATAAATGAAATAACGAAGCACTGGTCTCTTTTACGTAGCTACAAAGCGTGACTTCGCGCTAAAGCCTTCGGTCTAAAGATAACATTTGGACAGGTTATGTACTTGTTTTCTCCTCGGCTCATTCGGACGTCTTGCTCTTTCAGCTCCGAGTACAATACACACAAGAAAACGAGGTCTAAACAAAGAACACGAAAATAATCATGCTCTGTGATGAATTCGTTGTTTTGGAGAGCGACGGCGCCGGTGCAGCCGCGGCAACAGACGCTTTTCCGGGCTGTGGCGATCACTGTACAGCGTTTGCAGGTGCCCCTTTAAAAGAACGAACAAGTAAATAATCGTTCCTATTACGTTTGAACACAAAAGCCGAATTGTGAACCTACCATTCGTTACTTGGGAGGCGCCGCCCTTGAGAGCCTTCCGAGTCCGGTTCCTTCGACGAACTGCTAATGGTATCGTCAGAGGACTCGCCGCATTGCCGCGCTGACGTCCCGGCGTATGGGACAAGACCCAGGTTTTCGCTGTAGCGTAGCATATCTGGTTGCTCACCGCTCAACTGGGATATATCCATAGCGGTCGCGGCGGTATAAATTGTGACGATGGCGCTGACTACTGTGACTAGCGCTGACCACTGACTGCGCGCCGCTGCCGTGAACGCGCAGAATTGGCGCGGCTGGGAGCATTTCCGTTTCCAGGAAAATAGGACCTCATGGCCACGCGATTGCTGGCAGTGCTGTTGAGGTGAGGAGGAACGCTGGTTTGGTTTTCGCGGGAAACTCCGTTCATAGTCACTTTAAGTTAACCGATTACGTCATCATATATACTTTGTGAATACGTTCATATGTATCTCTTCCTTTTGAAACATTAGACATACTTTCTATATGTGCTACATGAAGCAGACGTATGGCGCATTTTAATAGTAAACAAAACAATTATTTTTAAGCAGAAAGGTAAGTAGAATGAGAGAATATACATATATTTTCATACCTTTCGCAACCTGCTGCAGTGAATGCCGAGCAACTTGTTACATTAACTTTTTACAGTAATTTGGAGTACTCTTTGTGTTTATATTGGTTTCTTTTTATAGGTATATTTTCGTTTAATTTACTCGTATCAAACCTTTCAAGTTAGTGGCATTTGTGGCCGATTGGGTTATACTTCATTTGTTCTTAAGCTGCGACTCGATGCTCCGCCTTTAGCGCGAGCTTTCTGCCCTTGCTAAGTGTGAACGCAGGTGTGAACGCGCAGGCACGCTTAACCACAGCACTGCGGAACTAGCGAGCTCGCGCTGAAGGTGGAGCTTCTAGACTCAACTTAAAGGTGAACGGAGCATAGGCACACCAGCTCGGAGGCGGTGGAGCTAAAGCTCGGACTGCAGAGCACAGGAATCCAGGGCTCAGCCCGCACACAGGAACAGAGATCCAGGGCCCTACCCGTTTCGATCTCGATGAGCATCGTAAAGGTGTGCGGTTGTGTATCCCTACTGCGTGGTGCAAGTTAAAGGTCCCAGGCTAGCGTTTGTACTCCACTGCCTACATTGCTGGTCTACAGCTGAGACATCAGTCGCCAATTGGACTAACTCGCTTTATAAACGGACCCAACCATAGCCTAGGTTTTAACATTCTAACACTGTATTTTATTTAGAAATGAAAACGTTTGGTTATGGAAAGCATCGAATTCACTATTATTTTGCTTTGAATGGTTTATTGTAGAATAGTCTATGAGGGGTTTCAATCATTGCTAGTATATGCGGTGTCAGGGTCAACTCCATCAAATTCGGTTGTACACGCATTGGTACGGGGCAGGCGTCGCGAGGTACACCCGCTCGTCGGACTCAATCATCACCATGTGCGCCTCGAACTTGACGGCGCCATGGCATTCGCCGTTTCTGACAGTCCCTGCGGCAGCCGATTGAACTATCTGAAGAATGTTTGGGCTCCCGATTTCTACCCCATCCTCAGAAGATATCCCGAACGTTTTGATGACAAATTTAGCTGTAAGTAGCCGACACGAGCTCAATGTTTGAAAACCTAGTTGCGGCGTTACGTTTGGGCTGCACTGTACATAACCGCATTCCATTTGCACATGCAGCTTCAAAGACAGCTTCTAAACAACATGCCAGGACAAGGCTCTCAGAGTATACGGCTAGCTCTGAACAGGATGCGCGGAATAATGTCTGCAACGGAAATTTCAAAAATTATATTTTTTAATTATGAAAATATTTATGTGTTGGCAACCAGACTACTCTAAAATACGCTACGTGGCATCAAGTTCCTTAAAGATTATAATTACATTCCTCTAATAATTTCTATATTATAAAGTACTTTTCCGTTTGGACAATGCAAGAAACACGTGCCACTAGACAATACCCCGAGTGTACTCAGTAATTACGTGAACTATCCGCGCTGTTTAGGTACTCTACTTCTCGATATATATTTTTCGTCTTATGCTGATGCATTAAAATAAATCGCTGTAAGTTCTAAACATCAACCGTAACCTTGAAATAAAGCGCTCTCTTATAATCCATTAATTATTTTCACCATCAATTCAGCCCGTCATAGCATGCAATATGAGAATTTATGTAGGATGACTGAATGCCGAGTTGAATCATTTAACGTCGAGGAGAGATTTACGATTTGAGCCCACTACGCAAGTATTGAAATAATATAGTGTGTTTTGGAGTTAAAAAAATAATTATGCTCACAGGATCCAATGGCGGCCAGAGCGACCACAAACTTGAGAAAAGTCATCGCTGGGGGTCTCTTTGTGGGGTGAAGCACCAATGCTCAGAAAACAGCACACCTCTTGCTTTTACGGAAGCCAATATATTTTATTGCCTTAAAATAATATATCTACTATCTGTTTTGTTTTAAACAACAACTTTCATTTGAACACAATGCGCTGTTTTTTTGTGTTTTTTTTGAGTCACGCTTGACCAATTTTACTCGAACCTTAAAGCCTTATAACCTGCCTGAAATACAATATAAAAGTATCTTACGGCATATATTTCTTTTCAGTTTGGTTATAAAAGGGCTGCGCAAGCGCGCATAAAGATTTATTAACATTCATTGGCCATCGAAACTACATTTTGTGAAACAATCGCAGGCAGTAAAGCTACCTAAACAACACACTTGTATACCTTTTCTTATGAGTGTCTGCCATCTAATTCTAAGCCCATGTTTTCATGTTTGGAAACCAGCTTGTGTTACCGAGTTCTGATTATATTGTTCGTTCATTCTAATAGTATTTTTTCAGCTTTGCTCTTTTTTATGTTTTGTATTTTGTCTCTGCATAATACTTCCAGGAACAAATGGACAAGACAATACTTTTTTTTTAACCGGAGTGTTCATCTTTTAATTGTTTTTATATTACCTTTATATTTTGTGTTTTCATTCTCCTGCTAACAGCTGTAAGGGGGCTGATGGTTACGTCAGAGGTTTTTATCTAGGCTTTTTTGCAGTAGCCTGACAGACACCCGTCTGAGTGAAATAAAATGTCTATTATATTTAGAAACAAGAAAACTGATCGCTATAAAACTCTATCTTAGCTAGAGGATAGCATATTCTCAGAAGTGCTTGTCAGTTCCAAATGAAATAAAACAAACCGATCATCTTAAGACTACTTCTTTATAGCCATATGTGATTACGGTAATACAAAAATATTTCTTCTAGATCTGGCATTGCATTGGACAGATTTTTTAGGGGGAAAATGTTTGTAAGGTGTCATACGTAAGAAATATTTTAATTTTTAAAATAAATGTTGCGAATGAAAGTTGTGAATAAAAGTTGGTTGTACATAAAGAAGAGTTGTTGCGCAGGCTAGCTAGTCAAATTTCTAACTTGAAAAAAAAACGAGAGAAGGGAAAAGGGACAAACACAACGATGTCTCAAAACGCAGCTGCAAAATTTATTCATATTAACAGCCTCTTATATCGACGGAACTCAGCCCCACCTTGAAAACAATAACCGTCAGCCCCAGAAACCAGAAAAGTGGGAAAACCCATCACCTCCAATGGTCAACACAACAAAAGAAAAAAAAAACTTTCAGCCTATCCACTCTGGTGAAGATGGAACACCAGCGAAGCTGTACTATATTGGCATTGAAGTATTTATAAAGACTGTTCAGCCAACGTGGCGACCTGTCGTCGCCGGGCCTCATGCTTGTGCTTGACTTCCGTGGCACGATCTTCGTCCGTGGCGTAGACCCGCCGGAGCCGGCCACTTTGCCCTTCAGTTTAAGGCGGTGTACGAGGCGAGTGATGTGCTCTTCTTTCGCAAGAGATTCGGAACCATTCGTCACAGTGGAACTCGAGGCGATAGCGGCTTCGAGGCGTTTGCGCGGCCGTTCGCGCTGATGCGCATGCCGCCGCTCCTTGCGCTCCCGCTCTTCTTCCACGGAACGAACGTATCGCGGCCGACCCGTCGTGAGTCCAAAGGGCGACTGATAAGGGCACTAGCGCTATCTCGACGTCACGAGACACAGTACGCAACACGAATGGTAGGTGAGACGATGACGCTTTCGACTCTCCTCGTCGTAGACGAGTCAGGGTGACAGTGAACTAGATCGAGTTTTGTGTTGACACACCGCTCGCCCGCGAACACAATAGGGGGGAACTAGCCCTTAACAGCTTCGCTGGAAAGCAAATTTAATTAAACAGATAAGAACGTCATATCCTTGCTTTGGAACGACATACGCCACAAACCAAAAAAGCGGGACGACCCCTCACCTCAAAAAGTTAACACCGCAAAAAAAAAAAGCATTATACAGATACGAATTCATCCTGGATTTGAAATAACATACGACAGTCCCACAAAAAAGAAAAGTGTAGTAATGCTGATTCTCGGGCGAGTTGGTACTCAAACTTTGAGAACATATTAGCGCAAGACAAGGACGAGAGTAGAAAAGCGACAACACAATGCGCTAACGTTAACTGCTTAATTGTCACAAAATCAAAGGTATAAATACTCTGCGTCATCGCGCCATTCAACCAATTTCATGCCAGGCCAATGCTCACAAGAACTCTGTCTCGTTGTCGCCCAAATCGATGGACGCCACGGTGACACATCGATCTCTGTAATTTTTATATCAGGACTACCTTTATGATTTCACGCTCCGTCTTATTTCTATGTTTTCTAATAACAGTGCACAAACTAAATTCAGGTTTGCACCCAGAGTCATGGCAGTGCATTGGCAAATGACCGTCACGCTGTCCGAACACTTTACGGTTGTGTTCGCGCAATTTCTCATTTAGACATCGGACAGACCGGCAGATTTCCATATGATAGATAGCGCGAACACAACAACAAAATCGCAAGTGAAATCGCATCATGTGAATCAGCTTTACAGCGTTCTGATAGTACGTATAATTTCTTATCAGTATATAAATTTTTTATCTAAATAAACACTTCAGTGGAAAGTTACGCCGTGTCCTGTCTATATCTTCCTTCGTTTTGTCAACGTTTTTTTGATATATTATCTACTCTTTTAGCATGTCGGTGCCGCGTGTTTCTGCTTGTCGCTTTGGCGGAACTGGGGCGCAATGGGTAAACAGTGATGTCTTGGCAATATGGATACTCTGCGATATCAAAACCATTTTCGGGGACGAACTGGATAAATGCCGGCATTTTGATCCGTTGTTTGGTCAGCTTATATTTTGGATGCTTTTGGGGAGGAACGAAGTTGTTCATACTTATGAGACGTCATTATCGAATTCCATAGTGTTGAAAACAATGACTGCATGCTCTGAAGCCACGTAGCAGGTTTCTCCGCAGTATACCAAAGCGAAGTGGTGGCATGGTAGGAGTTTGTGGCAGCAGAGCACACCACAGGCAAATGATATCCAGTGTGGACAATCGTGGATATTTGTCATTAAAACAGCCATCAAATAGGCCTACATATTATCATGGCTGTGAATGCCAAGAGGGCAAATTTGACAATTGCAGTAAAACTTGAAATAGTACGTCATGCAGTGAAGGACACAAGAAGACTTGTGTCGCTGGAGCCAACAATTCTTTCAAAGTACTTTCAATCAACTACTCAGGAAAAGGAGCGACATCAAAGCGGGGCTCCACGTTCCGATGCACGACATACTAAAACATCAAGAAAGCACTGCAAAGGTTTGTTAGAGGTTTCGGGCATGCCACAATCTTGTACTGGAACCAATCTTCTAAAAGGGAAATATTCATTTTACCCTTAATGTAAGGAAATTCACAGCATGTGGATAGCTAGATTTCCTTAATGGCCAAAGTACAATTTTGGTTTTGTGCAGGGAAGATACTCATCCTAGCTTTTCCCTCTCCTAAGCTACGAGGGGAGCCAAGTTGGGGCAAGCTAAACAGTGGAGAGGATAAAGGAAGGAGAAGGCGGACAAAAGTGGAAAGCGCGAAGTGTACGTCTGCCTTAAGGTGCAAACAAAGCTTAGGAGAATAGACCATCTGAGGGATGTATAGATTGGTGCAAACAGCTGTATCCTTTGTAACGGGCAGTATTGCCAGTGTTTTTATTATAATGCAATTAAATGCAAAGGCGCAAGCGAGCTGGACAAGAATGATGAAAATAATCCCTGGAGGAAAGGGAACAAGAGGGACAAAGGACAAACACAAACCTCCAAACACAGCTAGGTGACTGGTGCGCGGCTGAAAAAATCCGCCTGGTCCGGGTATCGAACCCGGGACCTCTCCATTACAGGTGGAGCGCTCTACCAACTGAGCTAACCAGGGGTTACACGTCAGTAGAGCAAACGGGTTTTATCAGCTGCCACCAGTCTAACACCAACAAGGGTGAAGCTTGCAATTAAAGGTTATTATTATAATGCAATTAAATGCAAATGCGCAAGCGAGCTGGACAAGAATGATGAAAATAATCCCTGGAGGAAGGGGAACAAGAGGGACAAAGGACAAACACAAACCTCGAAACACAGCTAGGTGACTGGTGCGCGGCTGAAAAAACCCGCCTGGTCCGGGTATCGAACCCGGGACCTCTCCATTACAGGCGGAGCGCTCTACCAACTGAGCTAACCAGGGGTTAGACGTCAGTAGAGCAAACGGGTTTTATCAGCTGCCACCAGTCTAACACCAACAAGGGTGAAGCTTGCAATTAAAGGTTATTATTATAATGCAATTAAATGCAAAGGCGCAAGCGAGCTGGACAAGAATGATGAAAATAATCCCTGGAGGGAGGGGAACAAGAGGGACAAAGGACAAACACAAACCTCCAAACACAGCTAGGTGACTGGTGCGCGGCTGAAAAAATCCGCCTGGTCCGGGTATCGAACCCGGGACCTCTCCATTACAGGTGGAGCGCTCTACCAACTGAGCTAACCAGGGGTTAGACGTCAGTAGAGCAAACGGGTTTTATCAGCTGCCACCAGTCTAACACCAACAAGGGTGAAGCTTGCAATTAAAGGTTATTATTATAATGCAATTAAATGCAAAGGCGCAAGCGAGCTGGACAAGAATGATGAAAATAATCCCTGGAGGAAGGGGAACAAGAGGGACAAAGGACAAACACAAACCCGGACCAGGCGGATTTTTTCAGCCGCGCACCAGTCACCTAGCTGTGTTTGGAGGTTTGTGTTTGTCCTTTGTCCCTCTTGTTCCCCTTCCTCCAGGGATTATTTTCATCATTCTTGTCCAGCTCGCTTGCGCCTTTGCATTTAATTGCATTATAATAATAACCTTTAATTGCAAGCTTCACCCTTGTTGGTGTTAGACTGGTGGCAGCTGATAAAACCCGTTTGCTCTACTGACGTCTAACCCCTGGTTAGCTCAGTTGGTAGAGCGCTCCACCTGTAATGGAGAGGTCCCGGGTTCGATACCCGGACCAGGCGGATTTTTTCAGCCGCGCACCAGTCACCTAGCTGTGTTTGGAGGTTTGTGTTTGTCCTTTGTCCCTCTTGTTCCCCTTCCTCCATGGATTATTTTCATCATTGCCAGTGTACGGATGGGACTAAAGTCGCGGCACTGCCAGCGTCAAAAGAGTAAGCCAGTAACTCAACAATCAGGTTAAGCTAGGTATGAAGTCAAAGATAGTTCCAATGCCAAGAAAATGGTTCTCACGAGGAAGAAGCATCCCTGCCAAGCAATTCAAAGTAGCGAGACAGTTCACACGGCAGTTAGCGGAACAAAGCCCAGATTACAGTACTCCTGAAAACCAACGCGGATTGCACCGCAAAAATGCATCCTTAGTGATGGGAAAGTTTAGAATGCCAAATTGTAATAAAAATGCCACAATAATACCATTATATAGCTATAAAACGTGAAATCATAAATGAATCGGAATCTTTTTGGCTGAGTCTTTGGTGGCTCATTGACTGGGAAGCCTGATTTGCGCGCAAGCGTCCCAGCGTGTGCCTACTTCCCATTCAAAAATGGTCTACTTCTGTCTAAAGAAAATTATATGGCAAGCTATCACCCCCTATGACCCTCTATGGTCGGCCTTAGAAATCCATAAATGCAGCTACAGCCAGATATAGAAAAATATATGGCCCTGTGTCTAAAGACTGGGAACCAATAAATTTTCTTTACCCGCATATAGAAAATTTTATGGCCCTGAGTCTAAATACTGGGAACCAATAAACTTTCTTTAGCCGCCTATAGAAAATTATATGGCCCTGTGTCTAAAGACTGGAAAAAAATAAATGTTCTTTACCTGCTTATAGTAAATTCTATGGCCCCGATCTAAAGACTGGGACCAATAAATGTTCTTTACACAACTAGAGAAAATCACTACCGGCACTTACTTTTTTAAGGAAAACGCTCCAGATTAGAAAATTAAAGAAACGCTCCAGATTAGAAAATTAAAGCAATACTACATTTCTGTAATACCGGTGACAAGGCATGACCCAAGTTAAGTTCTCTGCTGTTGCAACGAATCGTGAAAACCAGAAATCATGTTTGTTTGAAAAATCCATTGAAATACTTGTGCAACAATTAAAATTGACTATTACCCGTCCCCCCAAAGTGAAAATCGATTACACTGGCACCGAACAGTGCGATCAAGCTGTATATTGATTGCAATTTTCAGCACCAGTGTACAGCATTTCAAGACTGCATTGTCAACGTCATTCATCAAACTTATTAAAAATATAATTATTATATTTTAGTTAATTATCCTAATGATCTAGATTTGATTTTTTTCAGGGTGCTGAATTAATAGATGGGGCTATTCCAAGAGACAATTCAAATAATGTATGAAGTACGAGTAATGTTTGCTCCGCCTCTCCGTGTTTATGCGACAAATGATGGCAGTCACCGGCAAGGTCGTATTCAAAAATTAAGAGTGCCATATATAGATGTAGTGCGAACTTAGCGTACGTAGAGAGGGTCGGCTGCGTTGCTGATGTTGTGTGGGGGTTTGTTCTGCTTGTGTTTTGTGTGTTCAGTGATGTATGTGTACCTACCATATAGCGTTCAACAGTCGGGGGAACTTGAAAATAATTTTTTTTCAGAGTGCGCTGGCTAAAGAGACCCATAGACAAACCCATACAGCCTTCTTTAGCAGACTATATAAATGGCTAAAGACAACAAAAGAAAAGTCATAGGCAGCTATAGCACGCCGGCCATAGAGAGCCAGCCATTCGAAAAGCTAAAGAGCGCTATGGCTGGACAGTGATAGGGCCATAGGCAAAGCTAAAGAGGCCTATGAAGACGATCATAAAAAATGCTAAGACAGCCATAGAAAATCCTTAGCTAATTCGGCCAAATAGCTAGAGCCGACAATACAAAGAATTTTCTATAGCCGACCATAGGAAATTTTTGTATGGGTTTGTAACACGTGTCGCTTAAAATTTCCAGTTCAATTCTAGCAATTCTAGCAGCCAGACACAGCATTCAAGGGAAAGCCGTTAGACCAAGGCGTAATTTAAAGAGTAGCCTAGATTGTGTCTGGCATTTATAAATGTCGAGGCAGGCACCTACAGGCTTTCGGAGGTTGTCACGAGAGCCAGCAGCTTGTCTTGGGGAGCTCACTGTCAGCCACTCCGTCCCTCCGTGCATAGTGCTACCTTCATGAGCTCCCACTGAAGAACAAAAGAGACTGAATGAGCGAATTGTTATAACTGAAATGAGAGCATCTGAGCCGCAGATGGAAGATGTTACAGTATGATGCCCGGAATATGCCTCCGATTGATGTGCTTTGCGTTCCATACCACCAATAAACAAAAAGTGGTCCCTAAGCGAAAACATTAAATGACGCCACAGGAGCTGGCGCGTCATGCTGTCGGATGCCGGAATCTGGGTTGTTAGTCGTACAACATCGGGCATAAAATATACGAGCGAACGCAAACATCACTGCCCTCGCAAAACGCAAAGCCCTGGCTGCTGAAGCGTCCAGGCACTTTTAAGCTTAGAGATATTCTCCCCCCAGCAGCATAAACTACCTCAACCACCGTGATGATCACAACCCATAAACAATCCACAGAAAGTACATTCACGGGCAACTGAAGTAGCCACATTGACAACCCACTGCACAACCCTGTTGGAAAATCTTGGTGACTCAAAGATGATGGAAAAAGATTCATACAAGCGTAACCGTAATATGGGACATTCTATAGCAGCGAAAAGGCGGCTCCAGCAAAGTGGATTAAGGCGGAACGGGTGGGAACCATACTAGCGTGTCGTATTATGGGACATCCTATACCAGCGGAGTGGAATATGGCGGAACAATTTAGGCGCACGGAACCATGAAGGCGGACGGAACCATACAAGCCTAATGTAATATGGGACATCCTATACTAGCAAAAATGCGATACCAGCACGGTGGAGTCATAGGGCTCCACCATGCTGGTATCGCCTTTTCAGTCTTATACAGTGCGATTTTTTTAAGCCTTAGATATTTGTTTAAAAAGGTCGTGAAAGCTACACTTCTGTGGTTTGTGCAGGATAGTGATACGGACAGGGGTACGTAGTATAGGGGCCTAATCGTAACGATCAGTTGAATAATTAAATACAATTTGTTATTTACTTTTTAATTACTGAAAATGAACACATGTTTTCCATTAGAAACTTGCTGAGAGTTATCAAAAACCACTAAATCAACTCTTTTAGAAGGATATAACGCAGGGGTAGCATTATACGCGTTCTGTAAAAACGCTTCATTTGGATGCGTTTCTAGGTTTCGGTTACTTATCGGAGCGCATCTCTGCGCCACGGTCCTGTTCCCCAGGGGCTTAGACGCGCAACAAACGTGCGGCCTGCTTCCCTCCACCCCAAGAGGGAGGCGAGGGGGTGGCTTTGCACCGCGGCCACCGGGCAGCAGTGTTCCGGGCGCAAAGAAGCACATTGATACGAAACCGAAGTCTAGAAACGCGTCCAAACTGAGCCTTTTTTTAGAACGCAGTAAAATGCTGCTCCTGTCGTATATCTTCAGAAAAAGTGTTGATTTAGTGTTTTTTCGATGATGCTTAGCAAAGTTTCTAATTGAAACCATGGGTCCATTTTCACTGGTTAAAAATTTCATGCACATACTATACTTAAGGAGAGGCTGAAGCGGTTTGGTATTTGAGAAAACACTTTTAAATCTGCTTCATTTGACCTCCAGAACCTCAATATCAATATTATTTGGTAATTTGGTGAATCGAGGCTGCATAGAATCATTTTTAAAGTATCGCTGGAGGCACATTTTCCCGGAGAGTGACGTCACAAAAGGAGCTTGCGAAATCTCTGCTTATGCATCTTCAGCGCTAATCAAAGCTATGCACGCACACGCTATTTTTAAAAAGGGGGGGGGGGGGGGAGACGTCACGACTGGTGCCTGTGCGGGAGAATACACCTAGAAAGCTTTCAATTGGACGCACAGCCTTCAAGCGACACATGCTTGGCAGCTGAAAAATCCCCGTACGACGTCACTACTGGTCGGATGTTTTTTGTGTTTTTTTCACGTTTAGTTATATTTTTAAAGAAAACGAACGTGATGTTCAGATTCACGGGATAAATCTACACTAGAATCAACCTCCTAATAGTTTTCTGAAAGAAGTCATGCACTTTTTTTTAATCAGCCGATTCATACTTACAATTATCCCTTTATACCATGCCCCCTGCCCATATAACTCATGTGCAGAGACCGCGTAAGTGTAGCTTTTACGGCTTTTTTTTCAACAAATCTGTAAAGCATACAAACCACACCCTATAGCATGTTTCCTAATACGATAAGACTGCATGGTTCCTTCCCCGCTTGCATCCTTCAAGAGAGACTCGCTGACATCCAGTGTTCCATTGTAATGCTGGATGTCAGCGAGTCTCTGCATCAGCGATTTGTTTGAAACAAGCATGATGTTTGCACTCAAATAAGCTCTTGTCCGTGGTCCTCGAGGTGCTCTAATAGCAGTGACGAAATGTAGTGACGTGGTAAATTTGGTAGCAAGTATTTATTTCTAGAAGTATTGCATGCAGCATAGATGAACTTTGCTCAATAGATGATAATTATAAATTCAATACTGAACAAAGTTGTCCGTTGAGCTGTCAGACCCAACTCCCACTCTTGCTGCTCAGGAGTTCCTAATTTCTGCGGAGAGGATCAGCACAACCCAGATTTGTGCTGCGAGCGCACCTGCGACATAAAAATTGAATAAAGATGATATGAATAATGAAAGACGTTTACAATTCTGTGGAATGCAAAATTAGAGTGCAGCTCTTGAGGAGGAGGATGGGAGGGTATGCCCCTCCTCCCCCTCCCCTCCTCCTCTTCTGCTCCCTCCCATTTAGCGGGAAATTTCCCTAATTTTAGCATGAAAACTTTTGTCACTAAATTTAGCATGAAAATCGATGCAAGGTGACCTCAACTCCAATTCAGTTTTCCCACTAAATGTAGCGGGGCAAATGACTTCATATGACTGTGTCACGTCAGCCAGAATCAAATACAGTTTCTCCACTAGATTTAGCTGGAAAATTAATGTCAAATGACCTCTACATTAATTCAATCTCCTGCCAAGTTTAGCGGGGCAGCTATGCCGATGGCGACGATGCGAAACGGACACCTAAGAGCTGCACCCTAAAAAACTAAATGCTTCACATGAAATAAAAGGATAATTAGATATAAGACAAAGAAAACAAAATCTAAGATAGGATTTAATATAATTCCTTTTGTCCGTTCTCAAATATTTTGATTTCAAGAAATGTTTGTCTTTTTATTGATACCCAGAGAACCCCTCCCAGTTTCAACATGAATGCGATACATCAGTGCAGACTAGACGTTGTAAACCATAATGCACATAAAAATGAATGTTTGCCACATAGTCTTGCATGAGTCGGTAGCTCAGATCTCTAAATACATTTGTAGTGAGGAACGTTCTTGAATAAAGCTTTTAGGCTTTGAAGTTAACAGTTTAAATATCCATAAGGAACACTGTATGTCACTGATTATTTTGTGACCTATCAGAAATGGCGCAGCACTGTCATCCTTGCATAGCTCAAAGAGTTTGCTCTTTAACAACATTTCGTCTATATAGCTTTTTCGTGGTTCTTAACTTACATGACAGATTCGGTACCTTGAATTCTCTCTCGGCATCAACATTTCTATATATTGATGTAATAGTGAAAGACGAGATGTATGGGCTTGAGTACGGCTCAACAAGCACAGATTTGAAGAAAAGTACTGCCGAAAAATCAAATGTCAAAATAAAAATTATTAGGTAGAATGCGGATACAATTATGAATATGGTCATGAATACAGTTAGCACATTCAATATGAAGAATATGTGTTAGACGCACATTCAAAGAAACCTGTTGCATTTATATTCATGCAAATTACTTCGGAGAACCAAGCGCTGCAGTCTGGGTAGGAATGTTGGGTGAATGAGTCTACCGAAAATGAGCGTAGACAAAAAAATATGTTTGATCTGCGACAATGAGCATTACATAAGCAAGTGGTGTGCCATTATTACTGTTACAGGGCCGACTGTTTCTTATAGATTTAAACAAACTGTCAGCTGCGTCATTCAGTGAGTTCCTTCCGTACAATACATGGTTTGGCTCTCTCGAATGCTCTGCGGGAGAGTTGATGGACTGGAAATGTCTAGTGTAGTTCTAGAAAAACTATTTCCAGAAGCTTCTCTCAGCAACCTAAAGAATATGAAAACTTTCTAGAGACAAGATTAGGGCAGTAGTTCAATAAAAAAATACTTAGTTTTGCAAAACCATCTTGCTGCATTTAATGTATAAAGTTCACCTAGGTAGAGCTTGTTATTACGGATGAATGTGCCCATTGCATAGCCTAAAAAGTTTATTGGGGACGTACAATATTTACAGGCTCAACCAACTCTGAATAAGTGGAACACTTGACAATAAAGATTGATCTTACCATGACGGTCGGCACACATCCACATAAAATTTTCTATGAATCTATCTATTTGGAGAAAACACTTGGCGCGAGCTGTTTAAAAAAAACATAAAACTTTTTAACACTAATAGAAAGCCTGTAGTGTGCCACAAATTAGGCAGTTTTCACTTTATTATGAAGAGCAATTACACATCTGTGAATCTTTATACTAGGCCTGCACTGAAATGCTTTCTTAAGTTGAACGCGCTATGCTCTTGTCACTGTATAAATCTTTGCAGAGCTGAAAATGTGCAAGTTCCTGTTTTCTTATACTTTACATATCCCTACTGCTGGGCACGATAGGTGCATAAGATTGATGACACCAGCCTAACACAATTATTATTTTAAGCATTTGTTTGGGTATAGTCGCAGCAATGCCATCTGCGGGAAGTTATTTGTGTGACACTGTCAAAACCACATCTGCGGGCTTCACATGGTTCACATGTTAATCATGCCTGCAGACTCATTTTTGTAATTGGAACTCCATTCAACCCAAGATTTTATGTGCCTTTTGCATTTTAGGCTTAGTAGTGCTTTTGCTGTTTCACTTAAGGAATAGGTAAGACGAATGCTTATTTCGAGCGGCATACCTAACACCTGGAGGCACGAGGACTCCCCTGTCGGGACGCTAATCAAAAGTCACTGGCAGAGAGATGCTGCGATGCTCTTGTTGCTGGGATTACATTTCCCATGGTCATGGCCAGACCACAGAAGAAGATTGAGTCCAAACTGGTGGCCATATGATCAGCATATAGATCCTTTTATATTTATACTATGTACTTGTACTTATAAAAAAAAACTGCTCCTTCACTGCAGCAGCCATAGTCTCCCCTGAGGACAAGGCCATGTAGGCATTGAAATGATGGGTAGCTAATTAATGCAAATGATTAAACGTGTTCGTTGAACCCTCTTTTGAGCCAACCTGAGAGATTTCTGTCGAATATTCACATTCAACTGTAAAGACTATAAAACACTACTACTGCAATGGTAAGATTTTCCTTCTCTCATGCTCAACGAGTGTCGAGTGGAGATACAACTCCAGTTCATACACTCACTGAGCATAAGGATATAGTGTGCCAGCAGAGGGCAGGTG
Source organism: Ixodes persulcatus (assembly GCA_013358835.2). Taxonomy (NCBI): domain Eukaryota; kingdom Metazoa; phylum Arthropoda; class Arachnida; order Ixodida; family Ixodidae; genus Ixodes; species Ixodes persulcatus. The sequence goes on from JABSTQ010003568.1 coordinate 26,882, forward strand.
TCTGCATAGAAAGATTTTAGTTGGTGCACCAAGACGCTAACAAAAAACAAAAATGGGTACTACTCTCAGCAAAATGTAAAAAAAGCGCCGATCTCGACTTGGCACTAACAGTGGCACACAGTATCTATTTTACTGACTAAAGGGTAATCGATCATTATTTCCAGCTACCTAAAGAAACTAAATATTCTTCCCGGCTTGCTTTTTAGGAAAATCTCTAAATTTGCAAGAACTGTTAAGACAACTGCTAAAAAAATGGCAAAACCAACAATCGAATTTGCCTGCTCTCCGGTAGCACGACATCTTTGGCAGGCAGACCTGCAGAAGGAGCAAGCAGTTTAAAAAGAGAGTATGTCCTATGTATAATTCATTTTTTCGTGCTGCAGAGCAAGTACTGGAAAAAGGTTTTACGACATTCATTTTTTACAACCCAAGTTCTTGCAATCAGTTGAGAACAAGTTTGAGAAGTGAACTTCTCCTTGACACTGGCATAATGTTTTAGTGTTGCCCGCGGAGACTCAAATAATTTTGTAAATAAAAACAAGGAAGACCAACTTTAATAAACAAAATCCGTCACTTTAGCAAAGAAAAGTTATGTTGACACAAATATGTGGGATACAGTTTTACAGCGTCTATTCGTGTGCTTAACCGATGTTGAGGCAAATCGGCGACAATGAAAAGAAAACGCCCGAGTAGCATTAAGGAAAAGACAGAAAGGATGCATACCTACAAAAAAAATTAGAACGACCACGGGCAGGAAGTTCTGGTGAGGCTCTCGGAGTGAGTCCCTGCAATACCCCTGCGCAGACCACAGAACAAGGTCCGGTCAGAGCTTGCAGCCATAAGGTGCTTCAAACCATAAAGTTCCAGAGGCCGCTGCAATTAGAAGAAGAGTGGATTTCATTTCTCTGCAGAACGGAGAGTTTAATAGCTAGCATGCATTCATTAGGTGATACTGTCATGAATGCACAGACTTTTCAATGTATCACTATATCACGAAATAGTTAGCTGTGCCGGGCAACATTAAAAACCGGAAGCATTATCCCAAACTATCTCAGCTTAAAGTTAACGTTGGCAGAAGCGTCAAGCCACCCTTGCGAATTAAGGGCAGAAAGCAAGCCATGTGACATTGTAGTTGGACGCCATAATACGTCGAGTTTATAATCACGTGTCACGCCGTTTCTGCTGCAATGGCTTGTAGCGTCAAAAGTGGTTCAGCTTAAAGAGATACAAAGTATAGACATTGGTGAGTGGGGCCCTGGCAAAGTCTTCTGCTACATTGCGAGGTAGGTACTCAGACGTTCAAACCGGGATGTGTGCTGCCTGTAACCACGCGACCAGTTTGTGCCCAGCTATTGTTCGAGTTGAGTATTTGACCTCGACAGTTCCGTTATTTGACAAGCAGTTTTACAAATGTTAAAAATGACTGACTGACAGAGAGACTGCATCTCAACGACTAACGACGTGGGATATTTAACTGAATACTGATATATTAACTAAATGCAAAACAATTCTCTGGCAGGCATTATATTTTTAAACAGGCTGGGTCGACTCCTCATTTAGTCGAAGGCGTCAATGCGTAATAGGACAATACAAACAAAAATATTCCTTAGTATTCGTTTTGCACCCCCCAAATTATCTATTTTTGAGGGCAATGAACACAAGACACTTGATTTAGAAAGTTCCTCAACTGTACAAATGCATATGCAGTAAGGGCACTCGTCAAGCCTATTCTCCTCAGCTCCTTCCAGGTTAAGCCAAGTTAGAGTATAGAAGTACACGCTCGCTGACAGAATCAGAAAGGCAGGGAGAAGTCTCAGTTGTTCCGCCACCAGCCCGCCTGCTACCTTCGATGTCATTTCAGCGTCCTATGTGGGCCGAGTGACCACATCCGTTCAGAGGGAGCTGAAAAGTAGAAGCACGTGCTGGAGGACGCCCAGCCATTCTCTTTTTGTCATTGGCTATACTACATATTTTTAGTATGACATATTTTTTAGTGTAAAAAAGTATTACAAATATGCAGTCCACCTTTGACAATAATGCAAAATTCTGATAAAGATAAGAACAATGAATGCGTATTGCCATCCACCATTCTCCAAATAAGTGCTCCTGCCTATCAGAACATCTACGCATGTGGTGCGCGAGTGGGTTCAGGACTGAGAGGCTAGAAAAGAAAACGCTCACAAGGCTTGTCTTGCCCTTTCAATCATACGGGTACATTCGTTGAAAATTGCTGATTTCTAGCCAAATTGTGTTAGAATGAGCAAATCTCGTCCACGCCCGAGGTCGACCACTGAGTTGTGATTCCCCAAGATTGTGTGAAACCTTCTGAAAACTGCGGTACAACCTGCAACTGAACTCTGTTGTGCTATGGCACTCGTCCATGCTGCCTGCTTCAAGAAAAATACTGTTAGTGTTGAATACAGTATCCCACCACGTACAGGCGAACATATTGAATGAACTAAACTAACATTCTTATCATTCAATATATACAGATAGGCAAACAAACTGACGACGCCACAATTGTTGTTGTTGGTTTTACTCTTGCATACGAACAAAAGTGACCTCCTCTTTTCTCTGATATGCAGTAAAACCCCTTACCTTAGCGGCCCCTATTTCTTTTTGAATCGATCACAGAGGAAAAAATTGCGGCCATTAAATTCTCAAATTTAAAGGCCACATTGAAACTCTTAGGAACCGACATTTTCCTGTGCCCTTTTATTTTGCGAACTTCACAATACCCGAAAAAAAGGCTCGCGTACATTAAGGGTTTTACAGTACTTACGTCTTTAACATGATGTTAACATATCAAGGAGGCTAAACGTACAGGTGAAAAAAAGAATTGGCCTATGCAAGAAAATTCCTTTCTCCAGGTTAGGCACGTGGGGATTTTTCGCACTACCTATAAGGTGGCAGATTTGTTTTGGCAGAGCTTTTGGTAAAACGTTGTCTCATTTGGCCTATACTCGGCGTCAACTATTTTGTGCTGCATTGTAAAGGCTAAAGTAGCTTCCACAGTGCTTCAGTCCAGCATGGTTACGAGAGCATGTGGTTTAGTGTTGCATCTCATATGCATGGTCTACAGAAACTAGCGCTGACAGAGTTGGAGCACTGCGGAGTAATAACACGCCGACTATAGAAGCATCGACGGATGCGCACATGCAAACTGAGTAATTCTTAAAAAAAAGTGGATTCGAGCAAAGGTAAAAACAATATGTGTACTCACGGCGGCCATACTTGCCGTTCTCAAGCATGATCACTTGTCTCTCCGTAGCACCATTCTGTAAGAAGCACCACCAACAAGCCTGTGAGACACCGCCGACTCCTGGACTGAATGACGACCTGCCTCAGGTCTTGGAAAGAGATCCGAAACACTGCGTTATGCCAGATGTTGCATCATGCGGGGCAGGGGCTAAGAGTAGAAATTAACAGATTTATCAGAAGCGATTGATTCCTATAGCATAAACTCTGGGATAATGGGATTTCTTAGGTCAGCGATGTGTTTTAATTAACGATGTGTCTAGCGTTACGTCCGACGGAACCTAAATTAAACATTAAAGTTACGTTCGACGTAACTTTACCCCAAGGTTTTGAGTTAAGTCCGACGTAACCCTATATGACAATTAAAGTTACGTCCCACAGAACTCGAAATACAAACGCAATTGATTACGTCCGACGTAACTTTACCCCAAGGTTTCAAGTTAATTACGTCCTACGGAACTCCAAATGAAACTGAAAGTTACGTCAGACGGAAATAAAAGTTAAAGTTACGTCCTTTGTAACCTACGCAACCGTATTGAATGTCACGCTTTACGGGCGATACATGACGTAAACACAATCATATCGTGAATTATTAATACGTTACGTCCGATGCAGCTTTCGTTCATTGGTTAAAATCGTAATATGTTTTGACGTGTTTTCTCTTTCTTTAACACAATATTATTTTTTTCTCCTTTGTTAAGACGCTTTCTGAGGATCGCCGACGTTTGAGGCAATTATTAATAGATATAGAATGGCAATGTGATACGAACGTGCTGTTTATAGCAGCAGGGTTTCCGGCAGACTTGTTGAAAACTGGCACAATATTCACGTACTAATTAAGTCGTCACGCGCACCAGCTTTGGCAGTGTTTTCTTCCAGAGTGTCTTAAATAAAGAGCTGTTTCGAGGGTGTCGCCCGGGTGTGAGAATAAAAATAAAACCTCGGCCTTTAGCCATATCAACATTCCTCTCAGCCCGAGCCAGCAAGGGCTACAAGCATGTGTAAAAACGTGGCAAGGATAGAAAAAAATGTTTTCATATTAGAAAACAAGAATCAACAACTTCTAATCTCTGCAGTTTTTTCGTAATCATACAGACTTTGTGCGACAACATGAATAAGACTCTGACTGGCATTCTGGAACAAAAAGAAACCAGAACTTGCTTCACAAATCAAGAAAAGTACAAATGTCAACATTAAACTTCTCTTCTCGTAGACAGTGCAGAGACCCCATTAAGACCACACTTAAACAATCAAATAAGGAAACTAACCTTCTTCATGATGTAATTGTATTAAGAACAGTGTGCATGTAGAGCTTAGATACCTACTGGTACATTAAATATTCTCCTGACCCTAAATACAGATGAAACACCACCCAGAAATAGCGGAGCTCGCATGATAGGCGCATGCATAGCATTCAACAAGCCTCTTGACGTATTTTGTAGAGGTGAAATACAGTTCAGGAACCACCCCCGGGCATATGATCAAAATAATTTGGGGTAGTGCAATGAACGAGTTTATCTTGAAGCTACTGTTAATACACGCACCTAAGAAGCGTTAAAGCTGGTTCACACTACTGCAACTGACTACGACCGAGTCCAAAAAAACAGGGTTCTAAGCCTCTTACGATTGCCATTGCTGCTGCGCGGAGCAGTCATAATCCGCCACAAGAGGCCTAAACAATGGTTTGGTCAGACTTGGTCGTAGTCAGTTCCAACAGAGCAAACCAGCCTTCAGAGTGAAATTGTATCAAGAATTCAGTCTTGACCAGGGTTCAAAAATGTTTGATAAGACTCCCTTCAACTTTACCAGAACCTCATACATTTAAAGGTTATAGTAAATAGGCAGCTGTCACATTCAAAAACTGGATCTCTTAGATTTTTATGTGTCTCCGCTCTACAAGAGATAGCGCCTGCCAGATGTGCGAGTTTCCATTGCAGTCTTTGTACCACGGCACGTTTTATACCAGATCAAAGCATTTAATGAAATCATTTACCAACTTTTCTCAGTCATCCAAACTACTTGTGCACCCTTGGGGTTCAACAAGTGACGAAAATGAATGGGGTAAATTTTATCGTCGCCAAGGAAAATAATAATAACTTTTTTAGCGACAGTAAGAGTACTCTGTGTGACTCGCAAGGCTTGACAGATATGCTGTGACACGTACGCATGGTGGTCTGCTAGCCGGAAAACCAGAATAAAAGAAATAAATTAGCAAACAAGCAACAATGGAGAAAACAATGATAAGGATGAAAATAACAGGGTTTGTTCAAAACGTTTAGAAAAATGTATGCCCGCGCACCTCAACCTCGATGTCATGCGCAGCAGGCGTGTGCGAGGCACGCGCCGTACGCGAGAGCCACGAGGACGCCCAGGTAGGAACGTGTCCTATCAACCCACTTGTAACCCGGGAAACGCCCGTGGTACGCCGGCACCCAAACTCCCGAACTGCTCCCCGCGCTCTCCAGCTGGCCGCGCCGCAATGCCCTAGTGCTCGCAAACCGGGAGTTCTGAGATACTGGGCACAAATCATCGCTGTCGCCAGCGTGAGAAAAACGCGACGATACATCAAAGGAAAAACAACATATTTCTTTACGCACGTGGCCCTCCCGAACACATCCAAGGTGTTTATTCTAAAATCCGTATCCAGCCGTCGAACAGCACAAAAACAGTTTAGCGCAGCTGGCACAACTTTACAGCGTGTCCAAAAGACTCGCTGATAGCAACGCGAACTTTCGTAACGATCTGAACAGCGTCTCAGCAGTGCTTCGGTATCGCTGAACATTCTCGGGATTCTGAAAATACCGGCTTGCATTTACGTAAGGTTTCAATGAATATTCTCCACTAGTGAGTGCGATCGTTTGCCTAAAGGCAACCAGCATTCTTATGAACTCCGCAAAGTGCCACCAACGCTTTGACGGCGACGCGGGCTCGTGAGAGATGATATCGCGGAGACCACTCAAAGCGCCAAAAGAAGTTAAATATCATCCGAATTGCAATGACAACGTGATCTACGTTGTTCAGAAAATCATCCATCATATCTAGCTACGCTGTTGGCATGCTTTATGATTATAAACCTGCCAAAACGTACGTAGACAATGCACCACCTTGAGAGGCACATTTCTTTAAGGCGGTCACGAAGGCAAAAGCTGCTTGTGGCTTTAAATTGGAAGAAAGCAATGTATTGAAATACAACTGAAGCATTGTTTCGGTGCCGATCTTACTCTGTTACAGTTCATATTTCTGACCCCGGTGCCAGCCCGATGGTTACTACTGCAGTTATTTTATTATGTACATACTTTGAAGCCGTTGTTCGGCTAGCGGACATAAAGTCCTAGCTTCTGCTTTTATATGTTGCGGGAGAACCTTTGTTTCAGCAACAAAACCCTTCCCAGGCAGCACAGCAATGTTGGACCGAGATTGGCCTATAATTGGCAAAATAGGCCACAATATTGGAGAATATTGGAAGCGCTACCCTATTCAACGTTGGCCCAGTCATTGGTGCCAATGTTGGGCCACTGTTCAGCCATCGTTCCAGCTAATGTCGGCCCCATGATTGGTGCCAATGTTGGGCCATTGCTAAACCATGGTTCCAGTCAATGGTGGTCCCACATTGGCAAAGACCGGCGTAATCTTGGGAAATACCGGAAGCGCGACCCGATCCAATATTAGCCGTCATTGGTGCTGATTCTTGGCTCTCGTTGCATTTGCCAAGCTGTTTGCAAGTGCACTCGCCAAGTTGTTTGCAAAAAGGAAGCTACACAGACACAAGGGATTGTTTTGAAATATCCTAAAAGTTTATTACACACAGCCTATTCTCTAGACAAGTGCAAACTAAGCACTTCGTCATATGTGAAAAGGTACTCCTAAGCTGTTAAACAACTGAGAAGATTGCAAAGCAAACAACAACCGGGGTAAACTCGGGTAGTGTCAAGTCTCCCGGCAGCTGGCGGAATTTTTGCTCTGAAATCCTTCCGGTAGTCGCCCCTCATTGGTAGTGCAATCAGCTCATTGAACGACATTTCATTGAAAAATCGTTTCAACAACCATGCGATTTTTCATAAAACGACTCAAAATAGCTGTTTTTTTGTGCAGTGAATTGCTGCAGACTTAACATAAAGCGGCGTGAAAGGGTGGGGTGGTTCGGTGAGCACGCGCCTCAGGAGTGCACGCGCGTTGAAATGTCCCTACAGAGTGCAATTTGCCTAACGAATGTCAAGGAAACGTTGCGCCTCAGGAATACACGCGCGAAGAAATGCCCCTACTGCGACGAAATGTCCCTACAGCGTGCAATTCGCGCAATGAATGTTGGTGAAACGTGAATGTGGACAAAACGTGTATTCGCGAGAAGGTGGCCACGAAACATGTTTTCGCGAAAGGCAGGGCGAATAAAAAAGTTAGTATTCTACCTGCAGTTGTAACACTATTTCAGACAGGTAATGGCACGTGACAGTCGGTAAGATTGCGGGGAAATTATTCTCCCGGCCGCCAGGAGATAGGCACTGCCTAATTCTAGAGGTTATCCGGAAGAGTATCCGTAGAGGAACGGTCGATTGTCGCTAAGTAGGTTGCAGGGCACTTACATTGAATATATCGGGCTTGAACGTTGTAATCCGAAGGATATGCTGACACAGGCATTGCTGAACAATCACTCAAACACAAAAACTAGAAGGAAGGAATCCGTGAAGACTCGACACGATGTAGCACACACTGCCTTTTACCGAACCAAACACTAAACGATTCACAAGAATGTCTTGGGCTTTATTAAGAAAATAGATATGAGTAGGACTTTTCGAACGTGATACCATGTACACCAGAAATGAAATCCACAGCGGGCCCGCAGGCTGCATGACATGCGAAACTAGGTCCGGTATTCGCAGGCATTTCGGGTTTGTCAACTGCTAATGCGCCATCCGTCAAACCACGTGATCACGCTTCTGCCGTTACCCGCGCACAGAGAGCGGATTCAAGGGATAAGAAGTATACGGTTCATTGGTCCGGCGAGTACGCACCGTCTACCACGCCTTCAGCTTAGGGAGAGAGAAAATAAGTGAGAAGGTGTAGAAAGGAAGCAGGCCAGAACGGGGGGTGCGCTTACAAAGGCTAATCTTCAGAGGCATCTCAACAATGAACACAACGAGAGGCTTTGTCACTCGTACCCAAGGTTGATAGTGCAGTGGATGTTATGCGTGGCCTTGGGCTTAAGGCAGGTTCCGTGCTCTGCCTTATCACCAGCTTCGAGACTATAGTCGCGTGACCCTAACCGGAGACACGATTGACCTAAAACACGAATAGCGCCTACACTGCTCTCAATACCGATTGAACAGGACACCTCTTCGAAGGCCAGCTTTTGAAATTCTAAAGAAGCTGTCCAGCCCAAAAATGATTCTAAACGGGGCAAGTTTGAAGACACTACGATTTACGTCGTATAACCCACATTATAATTTAGAATGAAGAACTAAGCGCGACTATTTTTGCGCACGATGTCCACAAATAAACATATAAATAAAAATATATATATATTTTATCAATAAATTTAAAATTATTTGTATACTCCTAGGTTCGCGTTTTTAAACTTAAAATTTTTTAACGAAAGAGTTATACATAAACGACACACGGACAGCCCATTTTCCGACTTTCAACACACGATGAACCGCCGACGCTCGCAGACAGATGGTTGCGATGCTGCGCGAACGGTTTCTGAAAGATGCTGCGTGGGGTATACGCCGGGGACAACGGCTTCGCGACCGTTCGAAGGGAAAATGATTAACGACGATAAAGTAGGGTCTTGCAACTTCAGTAAGCTAACGGGGCTCGTGACTCGCGCGTTCACATTTCTGCAGAGCGAGCGCGGCCGGCCAGATCAAGACGCAGTACGCTCTCTCGTCGCGATTACTATGTCGTTGCTCTGCCTACACTGATGACATGTGCACTGGCAGTCGAAGCAGCCCATTCAAGACTTCATTCCAGTCCAATAGACAACTTTATAGAACGATAGAGTCGGCGGTTGCGGCGTAAGCGGCGGCTTTATGTTTGTTGACACTTGCATCGACAATAACGAAATATGCACAAAAACATTAAATATAAAAAATAGAGCGCGCAGAAAGAAATACAAACATGGCAGGGGCACGGACAAAGTAGAAGACGTTAACGCTATATAATGCATATACATACAAAATACCCTGAGAAAGACAGGAATAATAAAATTAAAAAACGCCGAGGTAAGGCAATGCGAAGAGTAAGCATCCGGCAGTAAAATTGCAATAGTCCTATAGGAAGCTAAGGACGTATTTATGATTGCGGTTATAAAGCACCGGCGACGTACGCCCCATGAAGTTGGCTAAATAAAATTCTCGCCCGAGTGAGCGCATGAATGACTCGTTTCCATTTTCCAATCTCCGGAATGCAGAAAAGAGGGTCACGGGTCTATAGCCTGAGCGACACAAATATTGATAAGCCATTGGCAATGGCAGTACAATCTTGACCAGCCTATACCAAGACATTACCAATATTGGAAAACTCTTGGCTTTGAAAGTTTAATATTAACCAGCTTAAGCCAGCGTATATTCAATATCAGATAACCATTGGCTCTGACAGTCCAATATTGTGAGGTTATGCCGGCGTATATCCAATATTGGAGAGCTATTGGCTTTGACAGACCAATATTGGACAGCTTATGTTGACGTATAGCCAATATCAGACAGCCAGTGGCTCCTACAGTCCAATATTGGACAACCTATGCCGGCGTATATACAATATTGGAAAGCAATTGGCTTTGACAGTCCAATGTTAACCAGCCTATGCCAACGTATCACCAATATCGGAAAACCATTGGCTTTGATAGTCTATTATTGGCCAGTGTGATTCCAATATTGGGAAACATATGGCTCGGTTGGGCCATTGTTGGGCAATTCTTTGCCACATGAAATTCAATGTTTGCCCAATACTGTGTGCTGCCTGGGTTGCGTGCCGTCCTCCTTATCGGTGGCTTATCTGCAACCTTACTGGAGAGAAGCACCACTCACAGGCAGTCAAAGCAGCGTTTGTGTAAGAATAAATCTGTTTTAACCAAAGCTTCCACACCATTATCCCCAAATAAAACAGGATTCGCTGCCAGAGCATTCAATGAACTGTGCTTCAAAGTACATTGCATGATTGACTAGTACACTTTGCCACCACACCGAGAGTATTAGAAGTTTTAGCAACAACTATCTGTGTCAAATGAAAATCGGAAGTTCGCCTGCTTCTTTCGCCGGGGTTGTGGTGACGTCAGAACGCCCATCTCTGATTGGGTCTGATTGAAGAATAGTGGTTAGACCTCAAGGCAACTTGCTTTGAGGTCTACCTACTAATCTTCAGTCAGAGCCAATCAGAACTCGGCGTTCTGACATCACCACAACCCCTGCAAAAGAAGCAGACGAACTTGCACTCCGCATATGTGTCAGGCCTTTAAAGCCTTACTTTTACTACATATTTTGTCTCCTGAGCAATTACAGGTTTAAGTAATGTCTAAACTCTATATATAAAAGGTTAGGTGAGATCTATTTTTGTCTTTTTCACTTCTGGTATTCATGCTCCTACCAGTTAGTTTCCAGTGGAACGCCTGCAAATTACACTTCATACGATACTCTCAATAAAAAGCGCACTGTGCAAGCCCCCCGTATACTACATCTGATACCAATGTTTGACATAGATACTCAGCAAATCACGGCTCGTTATTGTAATTACATTTATTGTTTGGTTATGGTGTTTCGCAGTGAACCTCGAATTGTTTCTCGGTTTCCTCTACCTGTGCATTAAATTCTTAGTCTCGAATATGCTTCATGATGTTTTTCTAGCTGATCTCATGAGCATTTCACAAGTTCTTAACAATTCCTTACCACGGGAGCGTAAAACTTGTTAGGTCAAAACAGTTGCAAAAAATGACTGGTGGTGGGTAAAGTGGGTAAGATAAAAACACTACGTAACCTTTTGTTAATAAGTACTTCCTCATATCTGAATACGATATGAGTAAGTGGAGAGTCAGATATCGCAATTTCTGGAAATAAACAGAAAAAAATGGCACAGATCAAATTTGGATTTGAAAAATTTCCTAGATTAGATTTGTGAACTGTATTTGAAATATTCAGCCTCCAACCCCTCATTTTGCCACAAATTTGATCTGAATCGTTGATGTATTTGCGGAAGGACTTTACGCATGATTTCGTGAAAAGTAGACATATGGACTTTTTTATAACATGAAGAGTTAGACACTGCAAAAAGGCTAGATGGAAAAAGTTGCATGTGTACTTCCACACATTCTCTGAAGGTTAAACTTGAGCTACTGGTGCTTAACTCATCAAACCTAGGGTCTGGAGACATGTTTAAATAAGAGGTTTAGGCCGAAATAGTTCACTTTCTTTCAGTGACACCAAATGTTTCTATCATAAGAAAGGTAAAAACAGCTTTAGTGTACTTTTAGGTACAATGATGTTTCTATTGCTAATAAAAAGCTTTTTTGAATATTCTAAAGCAGCAGGCACGTATTTCACTTCCCAGGGCCCGTTTGCTCGAAGCGCTAACCGCGGCTAAAGTTAGCCGCAGTACCTAGGAGAGGGATTTTGAAATCACGTGACTGGTTGGGTAGCGATGCGCGGAAACATGGCGGTGCCCCGGTGAGTGAGCGGAATACCACCTAGAAGACAAGGCCTGCGCACGACGTTTTGTTAGTAGCAGAGGCTCTGGTTAGTAGATCCCCGACCCACCCCAAGCGGCAAACACCCCGAAGCTTGGTAAAAAGATGGGGTCCGTGGAGCGCGGGCGCCCTTGGCGAGCTCGGAGCCTCCGCTAGCAGACGAATTCTCCGTAACGCTTTGGTTTTGCCTATGTCCGTGCGAGGAGACCAATGAAAAAAAAATTGTCACGGGTATTCGCTTTTTTGAATGTTGAAATATAGGTGCCAGCTCTTGAGTGAAGGCCATTTTCTTCGCGTGGGGAAGATGTTAGAGCTTCGAGGTTGCAATTTCGGGGCTCTCCTGAAGAAATCACTCTGTCACAACTTGTGTGAGCGAGACAAAACACGAATGTACCTTTGCACTGTTTTTTTAAGGCAATGTACAAAACATTTTAGAACGTAGCTGTTTTAACTTTACTGTTCTTATCAATGAATTTGTTTCGTTGTTGCAGATCCCATTTCTCATGAATGTCTTAATTGAATTATAACCGATTTGTCGAATAGGCTGAAGAAGCAAAAGGCAATTTCGAACCACGTACGTTATTGTGATGTCAGTATGCTCTGGAAGAAGTCGATTGTGCACATGCGAATCTGACGCTATTACTGAAACTAATAAAAGCGGAGTTACAAGAAAATCAGACTTCTTGCGCGTCCAAAAGAAAAAAAAAAAAGAGAGCGTCGTAGTGCAAATAAAGGTTATTTCGGTCCGAGACGACCCGTCGTCTCCAAACAATAAAAGCAGGCACCGGCCGTTGGACCATCAGCAACTCCTTCCATTTTTCAAAGTCTGCTTTCTTTTTATTTTTGAGGAGACGCTACGCCGACGCTTTCTTTCTTCCTCCTCCTTCTATGTTGTTGTTTTTCTCCTCTTTTTGTTTACTTGACGTTCGACCATCGCGTATTTTGTTTTGCATTGTTTGGTTTAGTTTTTGCTCTCTTTCCGTCACTTCGGCGCTTACCGCCAGTTCGTCTGCTACGCTGTGCCCGGACATTTTGAGGGCCGTCTGCAATATTGTTGTTGATGTTGTTGTTTTCTTCCACTGTCGTCTGCGATAACCTCCTATTTTAGCGTTCGATTGAGTTTCTAATCCGAAATCTTCATATGTGCTTTTTGGTATTTATTAAATATATTAACAAGGGCAGGCTCGTTCTACATTTATATTCGAATTTTATTAGTCGAATCCGGAACGTCTGCTATGGGTCATCGTTTGTTGATCAGCCGGCCGCCTTCGGGCATACACCAGCGCATACTTGGAGATGACAGGCATTTCAAAGTTTTTGCGATGTGTTAGAAAATCCTTCTTTCGCTTCCGGAAGGCCGAACAAACGTGAGTAATTAAGTTACTGCAACATCAAAAATAAGCTAAAACAAACCAATAAAAAAAGTGAAGCTCTTTTTTATATGCTGAACGCTTTCCATTTTTTTTTTTGCTATAACCCGGCCGATGGAGTCAAGGCAATCCGCTTTACAAAGACGTTGCCATGCCGACGATTATCGAGTTCATTTAGGCTTAGGAATGACCTGAATCGAAAGACTATTTAAAAAATGCGGCGAGGTCATTGCTCATGCTTTGCGATTTAAGTGACGTAAAGCAAAGCGAAAGCATCCTGCACCATTCGTTGCTGACTAACGCGCCCGATATTGCAGCTGCAACGACATATTAGTTCCAACGCGAGCGGCTCTCACTCACCGTGGCACCGCCATGTTTCCCCGCATCCCTACCGAACCAGTCACGTGAATAAAAAATCCCTCTCCTAGGTACTGCGGCTAACTTTGGCCACGGTTAGCGCTTCGAGCAAACGGGCCCAGATCAGGAACTGAAGAACAATTGTATGAAAAGGCACGCCTTCTGCTTGAGTGCGTAGCACTTTATGATGAGTTCGGACGAAAGACAGGTTTGTTCAGTGCAGCTTTGATTCTCAAGGTTGTTTCTCTGAGGAGGTCCTTATATACCAGAAGAATGTTTGTGTTTGAGAATAAAAAAGCGTACAAGTTATTCCTGCAGAAATTGCATATTAATTATGTGGCCTCGGGCTATTCAGTTTGAGTGTGTTTGGGCTTCATCTTCCGAGGCCATGCTGCTGATGAAGCGACCTAAAGAGGCAAGAACATTTCTAAAGCTACCTTTTTAATTGAAATTCATTTGCGTAGCAGCATATTTTCGTTTACTCTTATGTGAGAATTGACTTGTGTTTGACGATTGATTTGCTTTATTTATTTCGTTAAGGTGTGTACATTTGGCAACCATTTTTTGTTTTTGTTTTTGCACCATACATAATTTTTTGTTTTCTGTTTGTTTACTTTCTGTGCATTAATAACCTTCAGCTTCCTACCAAATAGGTAGATGACTATCCTATCTAGGTATGTCAAACCTGGAAAGAGTAAGAGCACCAAGAGACATTGTGTAAGTGGAACTCGCTAGCTTTGGTGCTGTTTTACTTGTCCATTGTCTCTTGGCACTCTTAATCTTTCAAGCTATGCTGTCTATACAACTTTGTATGCATATAATATTGCAAGTGTTTCTCGGTCTACTTTACAGCTTATCCTCACTGTTGTGGTGTGCCTTGTATAGTGCTTCATGGATGGGGCGGCTGAGCTCTAAGACTGACAGTGTTCATCTTGCAAGCTATGTCTTCTCTGTCATATATGTTTAGGCGGTTGCAATTCACTAACAATGCTCATAATTTCTCATATCTAACACTCCAGAAGAGAAGTCATTTCCAGTAGGCAGAATCATTCGTGCAAACTCCAGGAAGAGTTTTGTTTCAATTATTATAAGTTTAATTTATTAGAGAGTCATCTAAATTGAATGCAGGATAAAATTATGATTTGCTATATGGTTGACTACACATAAAAAGCAGATATTTGATTACTTCTTCTACAAAGGTTTACTAATATCATAAGCAGGTATGCCACACATGGAACATTGGTGAAATGTATGACATAGTTCATGTTGATAAAACCGCGCGACTGAGACGAGGACTCTTTTCAATTAACCTGCCTAGTTATCTATCCTTATCAAATGCATGACATAGTTTTATTCATTCCTAAAGAAATGTTTTTAGTTTATTGCTTAGACAGCACATGACACTTCAAAAGAAAATTAAGTTGGTTCATCAAACGAGAAATTCATCTATTGTGGACTATTAAGCAGTAGACGGATGAGCGATAAAAACTGGTGCCGTGCGGCAGCTCTCAAAGCAACTTGCGCGGCTGCTGTGACGTAGACCTAGGTCCGCGTAACGTGCTATAGAAACTGACACGCGGCGCTCGTTTTCATCGCCCATGTGTCCACTGTTTTAGCAGCGTTGAGCGCGCTTCTTGCAGAGCAAAGTTTCACTGCCGGTAGCAACACCCGTGAAAGCTAGCTCCGCGAGTGTTGTTTTTCCGCAGTGCACAAGATGCTCGGAAAGAAGCGCGCTCAACGGTGCCGCGTGAACTAAAAGTATGAACTACACGAAAACACCGTTTGAATAAAGCGGCCTATTAAAAACATTAAGGAGTAACCAAATTTTCCAAATTTGTTTGAATATTGTTTACCCAAAAGTATGAAATATTTGAGCTTGAATTTTCGCGAGCCTACTGGAAACCCTAATTATTGTACTAACCTTTGCCAACTATGTTAATTCTATTTTATTTTGGCAGCAAAATCATTGAAGGATGAACGGCCAACAAGTAATGCAGCCAGCCAACACTGGGAGGAGGCAGTGAGTTGGATCATGCAAGAGAGCACAGGAGGAGGTAGTTGCCTTTAGCACATGGTGTTACACTACAATGACATTTTTGTTTTATGAATGTTGTCATTTCTTATGAATATGATCCTTTAAATATTGCCAATGTTAATATAAGGTTTGAACACCAATCGTTTTCCCATGCTGTGAACAGCTGTGCTAAATAGAGGAATTAGAAAACGATGAAACCACGATATAGGTAAACTTCACGAAACAACTTTTTATTCTGGTTAGTCATGTGCAACAATGATGTTGAATGTGTTTTGTGCCACCTGCCTTATTCCTTCACTTGTTAGAAATTTTTCATTAGTGTCGTTTTAACAAAAAATATGTTATAGGTCTGAGTTAATAACAAAAGAGACACATTACGCACGAGTGTTACGCTCGACTGACATACAGGTCAAGGTTATATAAGGAATATAGACCTATAGAGGCTATAATCTATGACCTGTATCAATGTGTCACGTGTGACCCTGACATAAATTAAAAGCGCACAAAAGATGATGATGTCTGTTGTGCACTTTTAAACGAGAATGAAAACTTGCCAGCTAGCCCAGTTTTTAACCCTTATACAACCTAAAATCACATGAAGTCGTGATGATGCCTGACACTATGACGTCACATGACACTGTGATTTATGTGGCATCATACACACAGATAGCATGTGTCCAGCTCATTCACCAAACATTCTGTGTGTCCATGAGTCTATCAAATATAATCAAGACATCCTAGTTTTTTTTTACTTTCGTGAAATTCAGAGGCATGGTCTGTGGTTTCACCGGTGACAGAACTCGAGAAGCAAGCTATTTGTTTGGATCACAAAAACCTATAGTTAATGTAGCTCGGTTTTTTCTTCGTTTCCGCCCGCCATTATTTACTGGAGTCATTTCGGCGGCCACTGCGGAGTTGACTTCTCGAGGACTGACCGATGCCTTTTAATGTTCCTCACTGCTCTGGGTGAAGCAGTAGATCACAACCCAAACAAGCTCTAACTCACTAAAAACATGCTCC
>JABSTQ010003569.1:0-27847 GCA_013358835.2 Ixodes persulcatus
TCGAAAGACGCAGCTTGGGGCTCCCCGCACGCTCACTATGGAACACGCGACGTTAACGCAAACGCACAGTGCTTGCGTTTGCTCGTATGCGCAATACTAAAACTCACCATCAGACAGTTTTAGCGTAACGTTCCTGGCTCTTGCGTATACGCAATACGCAATAGTACGGCATACGCTATAAACTACTTGCCGGTAAAGATTTTAGTTGTGCTTTCCGTAAACGTTGCCGAGTGAACATCTCGCATTCTCTTCTCGATTCCATGGGGGGGGGGGGGGGGGGGGGGTCGATTCCATTTGCCAGAACTGAAGAATTCCGCGTACTTACAGCGCCACCGTGCCCCTCAAAAAAAAAAATATATATATTAAAAATGAGAACGTTTCCAATGTTTTTATTTGAAATTAAGCCAAGCCGCAGCTGTCTGGTCAAGTGCGGTTTTCTGCGGGGTACGGAGGTTACGAGTGCGAGTGCTTAGCCAAATTCGATCGGCGGAGCCTCCGTCAATCGTCCGTGGTAACGGCACCTTTTTATCAATGCTATCGCGGAAAGCGATCCATGACCTATTGATGTCCAGTGCACGGCGACAACTTGGGCGATTTTTTCGAGAGTCGTTCGTCCGTCGGCGATGAACTGCGCGAAGAGGCATATAGCGTCGAGCAGATCGCAGGGGTCACGCACATTGCGAGCTGTGAACATTTTCATTGTGCACTCCTTCAGATGCACGGCGATCTTACTCGACTGCGGTATAGCTCCCGAAAAGAATTGCCGAGCTGAACACCACGTAATTCCTCGTAACACTGAACTTCGCGAACACCATGTCGCCCTGCTGCCTGCACCAGTTACGCCAGTGGAGGTAACCGCCATCTTAAAACCGGTACTCTCGCTGGGCCCAAAATCTCTCGAGAGCTTCCCGCAAAGCCCGCTTCCCCGGAGCGCAAGATCCCCAGCGTTGCGTGCGCACGCAATACGCTAGCCTTTCTATTCCGTTCTGCGTATGCGCACTCCTGAACAGCAATTCCTTTGCGTACGCAAAGCTTTAGTGTAGGATCCACTACAACTGCCTATCGACTAGAATGAGACGTAGCGTTAGGCATCGGTGTCGGTAGCAAAAGGGAACTTGTAAAAGACCGTATTCTAGAGGTAAGGTTTGCAAGCGGGCGCTCGTGCCGTCGATTTGAAGCGTGGATTGGGTACGCACCCTCTGGGTCCGCTTTCCGTAGCGTGCGATCTACTAAAACTCTCTGTTGTCGCATACGGTAACCTTATCTTAGTATGTTCTTGTAATGTGCTGTGGTGCAGGTGACCGTGAAAACAACTTACTTTGTCACGTTGCGTGATTATTTTTTTTGACGGCGTACTAACGCGCTTGTCACATTTGAACTCGTAACTGTAAATGTTCTTTGTTAGCATGAAGAGCAACGTATATTCTTGCCTTGGGGTATATATATATATATATATATATATATATATATATATAGAGAGAGAGAGAGAGAGAGAGAGAGAGAGAGATATAGATATATATATATGTAATCGTTTATTTTCACTCCAAAGTGCATATAGCTAAGCAACACTAAGAAAACAAAGCAAGCGTCGCGTATTAAGGTGCCCACACGAGTCGAGTTATACTCTGTTTCATACTTAGCGTGCAACGCTGTCAAAGCTACTGGCGCGAGCGTGGGGCTTGATCTCGTTGGTCATTTGCACGAGTTCTCGCGCAAAGTTTTCTTTGCGCGAGAACTCGTGGTTTTCTTGGTTTTATGGTTTTCTTTGCGCGAGAACTCGTGCAAATGACCAACGAGATCAAGCCCCACGCTCGCGCCAGTAGCTTTGACAGCGTTGCACGCTAAGTATGAAACAGAGTACAGGAACTTGTTATCGCGTTACTCAACCGTAACAAACTCTAAAAAAAAAAGTTATGAAAGCTGGAAACAAAAATTATGTACAGAGCGCGACACGGTTAGCGCGAACAAGCTATCGCCAGTTTTTCCAGTTTTTCTCTTTGAAACCAAGAGATGTCATCCAAGTTATTATTGCTATGGAAAGAGCTCATTTAGGTCTATAATTTAAGCGATGAAATTTCGTGCTCGCTAATACTATTTAAAAGTAAAATGCAAAAATGCGCCGATGTCGTGTTCGCGCTAACAGTGTCGCGATGTGTACATCGATTAAGTCCCCAAGAGTTGTGCGCCACCCTAATGACAACCAACGATTGCAAGTGTACTGTTAATCGACCGCTTCTGTAACCGAAGTTACAATATGTGGATAGCGTTATTCGAAACTGTCTCTAAACAAGAAGAATGTGCGGCAGGTGACGAGCGCCGTTAATTAGTTGCAACAACAAAAACACACAAAACAAATCCCGTGATTTCTTATATTTTTTTTTCCGGACCACACAGACTGATGACGTTGTATCTGAACTACGTCTACCCCCTTTCTCTTTCCTCTCTCCCACCTCTTCTATCCTGGGCAACCCCCGGCGCCAAAACCACTCTTCGCTCAACTTTTCGAAGTATGAAGCAAACAAACTCACTGGGTGGTTTTTTTAGAAACGCTTGCGGCATTTTGCTTTTTCCTTCATTTCATATTTTGGCACCGCGTAGAAGGAGGCATAAACGCTATTCTGCTGCTCGGGCGCCGCGTGGTTTACAACTAACACAAGCAAACATCGACAGAACTAAACAACTATTTTGCAACGACCATACAGCACTAACAATAACATTTTCCTTCGCGGGTGGCTTTCTGTGGGCTAACTCGCTTCTGAGAGACTTATGTGGAGGGTCTGGAGGATGTAGTGTGTGTTTGTGTGCGTGTGTGTGTGTGTGTTTTGCAACATGACTTGAAGTGGGACGTAACAAGCCAATTTTAGGCTGTAAGAGCATGCTGACACCTTTCTCCTCCCCCTCGCATTATGAAGGGAGTCGGTGCAGCCGTTTATAACGTCATTATAACGGTTTAAGATTGGTGGTGTTGAGAAACGGCTTTGCTTATTGTATTATATACATCTGGTTGGTCAGCAAAGCGAAGCGGCTTTGCTTATTGTATCATATACGTCCAGCTGAAGTATTTTGGGCTTGTGTCGATTTCTCACGCAAATCTTGCCTAAATTGATTTAACGTTCGACATATCTCCACAGTTCCCAAAGACGCCGTTCCTCTGCATGCGTAGAACGTGTGGACATTGAATTTCTGCGTCCTCATCAGATCGCATCAACAGCCTTCTCAGCGCTGCACGGTTTTTTCGCTGCATTGTGGGACAACGGCCGCTATGTGGCGCCACGTTTAGTACTATAAAAGTCATGTTTAGTTTTATCGAAGTCCGCTAAAGTACGGCTTGAGGACTGGCATATAGGCAAACCGTCTGGCTACGCTCTAATGTTTTTGGCAGCGCTTGTGCCTTCTTGCTTTCGGGGCTTGACCGAAACACCTGCGTAGTGTTTGTTGGCGAGCGCTTTAAAATAACGCACGCTAATGATGTCTGCTCCAATAATTACGTTGACACGTGTGTGCGTTCTTCGTCTCACCTCATATTAAGAGATGTTTTCGCTCGCAAAACCAGAAAGAGGCTAATTGCTTGAATATCGACACCAATTAGCATTTTAATCTTCCTAAAGGCCAATGTAAACACTACACGCGACATTTATCAGTCATGTCGTTCAATAAAAGCGAGGAAAAAAAAGAAAACAAAGAGAAGAGGGAAACACGATTCAATAATTGAAAGTTTCAGTAGATTAAATGACGTACTTATCTCGGTTTGATTTATCAAAGACGACGGAAAAAGAACTCCCACACTGCCAGTGCATGATATCACGAAGGTTAAACGATAGACAACGCGCCAATCATTGCAACGGTACGAATTCGGTCGTTGTAATGCGACGTACGCGCTGTAATTGCCTAAGCATTTGTGATAAAACTTGCATACACATTAAGAACACAACGTAAATCCAGAATCTCGTAAAGTTCGTCTTTAAAAAGTGAGAAAAAAATCAATCTTCCTCGTAATTAGCGAATGCTGGGCGCGTTTGAGTATCGCAAGACATCGTATACGACTCAAGATCTTTTGTTACTAAAAGTTCTTGCATGTACACTTCCCCACAGTGCGTTCGGTACACCAATCAGTGACCTTCATTTAGTCAGTTCAGCCAATGAGAAGGTTGAGATGTATGACTATTAGCCCCGAGAAGTTTGCGTGGCGCCCCCTTACGGCAAACCGGGGCGACATCACGGCGAGGACATAATTTTTGACTCACTCGCTCCGCTCGCCCTGTCGAGGCTGTAACGACGTTAGCTTTCGGCGCGCTCGTTCCTCTATATATATAATTTTTGTGCGCGTTTTTCGTAGGAAGTGTAAATTTCCATATGTGGCTTTATTGAGGTATGGTTGTAGCTGCAGGCGAAACTTCAACCAACATTTCAGTCCTGGTTGACAGGGCAGGCAAGGCGTAAATCGCAGCTGGCATGAGCATCACTATAGATTTGCATCTCACACAACCAATGCTATCTGATGGGCTCAATGAATTGGCAGCATATGTACACTATTTAGTGTCTTTTTTTTTTTGTACCTGTTTTCAAACAAAAACGCCGAAACAGAAAAAATGCTGCATGCTGCTCGTGCGCAACATGTTAAATGTAGTCTGGGCCATAGAGAGAGAATCACAAGTGAGACAGCCCAAGTACAGGGATAAAGTAAAGAAAGAACGAACACAGGCATATACAGTTATTTGTTTTATATCTGTTTATATTGCTCGCATTTGGCCTTTGCTGGATTGAGATAGTATTTCAGTAGACTGAACTGGTGCAATCTGTGGACTTTATAATATCCCTCAAGTAATGTACAACAAACCTATAGGTGAAGGTATCTAGCCCGTTATTAGTCCATTAGGCTGTAAAATTGAGATTTTAGCTAAATCAAATTGTCCAGAAGCTAAAATACCAGAAGCTTTAATCACGCAAACTGTCACCCTTCACAAGTTCCACATTTTCTGCTATTAGTGCAGCATCTACCACTGGACAGCCGTTCGAATGCTCGCTGCTGCTCCTGTTTTCCTCTGTTGTCAGAGAGTCCATCTGTAGAGAGTTTGGAGGCCGAGGAAGTTTTTGCGTCCCTGCAGCAATGTCTCTTTTAATTGGAAATGACAATCCATACAAAACGGTGTTTTTTCCGAATACACAAAGCTGAAATAAAGGAAGAGTGCCAGGAAAAAGTATAAATATTCTAAAGTAAGGTACTATTGCTGCGCATATTTTGGGCAGTCCAATACATCTCATACTGGCAACTGGGGGCAATTGGGCCGTTTTTCCTGCTACCATACAAACTCATTTCCAGTAATTGTGCGTGTTCTACAAAATAAAACAGGCCTGCATATGTGTACGAAGTATATCATTAATTCACGAAGAAGCTACATTGATATAAAACAACCCTGTTCCACGAGCACTTCAAAGGTCTTCAGACCGCGCACGCAGAGTGGCACACACAGAGTCGGGGTCGAGAGATAATTTGCTGACTGTCCAAAGGCCTTTGATATAAATGCCATTTGAAAGGCCTTCACAGCTGGAATCCTGAATCATGAACATTCAAGGAATAGAATTCAAGCGTCTGGAACACTTACGCCGCCGCTTCACCGACCCCTCGCACGATTGTCTTGTGCCGTGTGGAGCGACAGGGAGGTTGAAGGTTCATCGGCGGAATGGTCTTCGCCGATAGCTTTCGAGATTTTTAACCCAATAATAAAGGTCAAAGTGACAAGCACGCTTATAAAAGGTACGAAAGCACGTCGGTATCGGTCTAACCCAGCGTCTCGTACACCGGGTAAAGAAGGTCCCGCTTCTCGAAGTACTTGCGGCACACAACGGCCGAGCCAAACCAGGAAACCAAGGCAGGGAAGCGAGCCGGATGCGAGATCGCGAAGCAGAGTCCTTCCCGTGTCGTCACGGTACACCTCACCCAACCAGGGCGCGGCGACCGCAGCTACGATTGTGTTCTTTTTTATTCAATCAAAACATTTTTGACAGTCGCGCAATTTCTCAAACCTCCAGAGTAGACAGCACAGACATTTTCTACCATACTGGCCAGAGGCAAAATGTAGACGCATAAACTGTCTTGTTTGACGCTTAAGGCCCGTTCACACACTTGCGACCTCTTAGAACAGAGTGCCTTGGAACCTCTTAGTATCTCTTACGACGAGAGTAACGTCCCTGGATATATTTGTTCGTTTTTACAGGTAGCGACAACTTTCCTCCTTTCCATCTACGATTCCTCTTTCCCCCCAAAATTTCCCCCTCTCCCTCTCTACCGCCGCCATTCGCTTCCTAACGTTAGACGGAAGGGCGGTTCCGCTGTGTTATTATGTGGTTAGCAGTAGCGTAGTCTTCCTTGTTTTGGTAATTTCCAGCGCGTGAAATGAATTTGGATATCATCGGGTTGCTTACGCGAATCGAAGGTAAGCTGTTATTTCCGCAAAAGCACATATATATATCAATATTTTGCCACAATCCCTATCACACCGCAGCGAGAGCTTTCGCGCGCAATGCTCCCGGCGATGCTAGATATGTGCGCGCCTGCGTTACAATAAACTATTTATATTTGTAATAAAGACAAATGCCTTGTGGAGATTTCATTCCGTCGTCGATAGAGCCGCATGGTTAAGCTATTGTGAGAACTCTATTTTGTTTGCAACCATTCTCCCTCGTGTCGAGCGTTGGTAATGCGACGCAAACGTGTACACGGTGTAGACGCAAATGTGTCTGGCATTATTTTGGGGCGTATCTACATGATTTCAACACGCATTTTGTTATAAGTACTAGTGGCAGTGTTTGGATAGAAAACAAACGTTGTGCAAAGTAGTGACCTTGACGAGTCTAGACGGTGCGAGATCCGTGCGGATGAATTTACAGCACTTAACTCACCAATCCCAAAAAATATTTCGGGTGAAGTTACACCATCGCACGTGTTATCCCCACATGCGATAACGGGCAATCTCGTCCACGAACCTCTACTGTGGAGCCGTGTTTAGTTTCAAATAACTCTGTGAAAGATTTTAGCTGTGAACTTTCGCTGCTTTTGAGGTTATTTTCTGAGATACCTTATTGGTGGCAATATTTGCTGGATAGCATACCTTCAGCGTGCAGTGAAGAAACGTTGCGTACAACTTTGATTATTTCGCCGCATTAAACAATGAGTCCAAGACCTATTTTATTAGATCGCGTTCAACGAATTCGTTATGAATGTTAATCTCTCTGTGTACTTCTTTCTGCCTTCCACTGTAACATCCACGTAGATAATTTTTTAGACAAATCCCCCGAGACTGGGGGGAAGGAAGGACAACACAACACGAAGCCCATGCATTGTGCAGACATTTTTGTTTATTTCAGCTCTTGTCTTGCGGTTATATATATATCTCAAAAGGCAAGTGTTCAAACTCGTGAGCAGTGCAGTAAAATATAATTAATGTCATTGGGCTCGCGCAAATGCAAAGCACATAAAAAGTAAATATGGGCAGAGCCCAAATTTGTTGCAATTTAATTGAACTGCCACAGGTTATGATATGTATGCAGTTTGTGTATTCATGGTAGTGAAGATATGAAGAAAGTGTCTTAAATAAAACAACGCAGAATTTTTTAAATTTTTATTCAAGATCTTTTAAGGAAGTAATCAATGTTGCAGTCGAACAGGTCATCCCACAGGAGATTAGTAGAGACGTACGTAGCGAGACACCGACGTAGAGACACCGATGCTATGTTCGCGCTAACAGTGTCGCGCATTGTACGTCCGATGTATCCCAGCGCGCGGACAGTATGAGCAGCATGGAACACCCAATCCAACCTTTTTCTGCTTCTGCGACTCCCACAAGCTCCATTATTCCTCAACTTTGCTTTCTATTCCTAGTTCGGACCACAGCTCTCTCAAAAACAGGTGGCAAGCCAAAGAAGCATGAAAGGCGTTTTCGGCTCATATTGTCCTCGGTAGTAGCTTTTCGTGCTTCGTAGAGGTTCACTGCGAGACACTCACAGCTGAAGCGGCCGATCGGTGGTTTCACCCATTCATATCGTGTCCCTTAAAAACTCAGATTACGCGAAAAACTTTGCCGGCGAACAACCGGGCTTTCGAGTGAAAAACAATAGAGCACCGATGCCGCATTTCAGCTGAGACCAAGTTCGGCAGTCAGGCACGTCAGGAAAAACATTCCATGCGTACGTATGTGAACGTGTGTGTAAGAGGTAACTAGCTCAGAAATGCTCACCTCACAAAGCTTGCTGCTTCTGGTAGGGACAAAGTTTTTCCTCCCAATCATGGGGAGCCATGCCTTCTGCCTCTTCAGACCGGCTTTCCGAAGCGGGACGGCGAATAACTTTTTTCCACTACATGAACTCTGGCTGCACCCAAAAGCGCAACATCCCGTCATCTAACACAAACGCGTTCTACTTGACTTGCCTCATTACGGTCCAGCACCACTAGGACGTCGAGCTAAAGTCGTCGGCGAGTATCATGAAACACGCGAACGGACGGAGCAGCCGAGCAGCTTGGAAGCAAATGGCGGACGGAAGTGGCGACAATTCCGGAAATCACGTGACATCGCTCTCCTCCAATAGAAACAGATGTCGGCGCGGCAAAGAATGACGGTACTTGTAAAACACAGTGAAAACACATCAAGGGACTTTAGACGAGAGGACACACTGGCGCCATCTATTGGGTAGCAAGGTAAACTTGGCGGTCCGGTATATTTTCTATTTTTCTCGCCCATTATCCTTTCTTCCTTGGCTCGAAAACCTTTTGTCAACGTCATAAACGAGCCTTTCTCCTAGGTAAATCCCGCACAACCTTCGCTCTTGTGAAACGCACTTCCAGGGTCACCGCATAGATGGCGCCAGCTTACCAGTGTGTTCTCTCGTCCTAAGAAATTTTAAGAGGTTTCAACAGGTCTCGGTCGTCTCTCTCGGTCGTACTCGGTTGCAAGTGTGTGAACGGGCCTTTAGAGTCAGGCTCTTGTTCGCCTCCAAAGCTGCATGGCTGGAGCCACCTTTTGAGAGAAGCTATCACGCTCAAAAACAGAGGGCGGTGTCATTTCCATACGTCAAGCGATATCGAGCCGAAGAGCAGCGAAGCGACATTTGCTTGGCATCGAGGGCGACCAAGAGCCGTTCCTGGTGCTTGCCACGTGTGCGTTTACTTTCTATATCAAACGAAACCACCTGTCCCAGTCCGGACACGTTCAAGCGTTCGGGATCTATACCACAGACAACAAGCTGGCTTTCGTACAGAAGCGCATCTCTCAAGCTTGGACGTCTTTCCATATGTTCACATACTCCTCTCGCTGTACGATTTTTTTTCTTCTTTTCTACCGGAGTACTTGATGTCGTGATCCCTGCATCATGCTAAACAATGTATGACGTCTGTCCCCTTACTTGGAGTGAAAAGAGTTCAACTGTAGAACATAGAGGCCTGACCGCGTGCTCTTCATCTCGAGATTGCCGTCGCGCGGTCATCATGTTGAACTTCGTTACAGATGCAACGCATTCGGATAAACATACACCATTTACAGGTTCTCCATTGGTTAAGATGTTGACTACTCACATTCTCCAGTATTGTTTTGCCAAAGTTTAAAGAAAAAGGGAGGGGGAAGGGTGAGACAGGTGGGCCTTTCCTCGGCGCAAGTCGCTGCTTCGGGATGGTGCAAACCGAATATTAAAGAATAGGTTTGAGACTTAGAAATGACACTACAAGATCATTATCAAGATAGGGACGAAAGAAGCAAAAATTGCTTTGCACTACGCAACCTTCCAGGCCTAAAAATTCCCAGAACCTTGTACTCCTACCGTGTGCAATATGTCGCCTCCCAATGTATCTCGATACAATTGTTCAGCATGCGGAATAATTACGTACCGTACGCCCGAAAAGGTCCTTAGAGGTCAACTCAGGTCAATATTTTTAAATTCGGTATTACGACAGTTTTTACCTAAAGCAGTCTCCCTGAATTACAAGATATACATTTTATTTCGATATTGTGTGTAGTTTTATAAGTACCAGTGCTTTAAGTTTGGTTTCGGGCGTCTACGACAAAAGCGAAACTCTCTGCTAGAGGGATGGCAACACTGATCATTAGCCGTACGGCCGCGACGTGATGTCACAAGGGTGATGCACCAGTGTTCCTTGACTAAAAAAAAAAAAAAAGCTATACCGCTTGCCTTCCGCTAAAGAGCAGCTGGCCGCATCTTTAAACTCGGTTTTAGTGGAGTACGTGGCTTCATGTGGACGTAATGGTTCGGCTGTGATAATATTTTGTGCCACTAAAGCGATGCCAGTCATTTATTTTGGTTTCGTTTTCGACCGGAGTTGCCCTTTAACCAGCAGCAATTTGTTCAGCGGCCCATTCGAAATATAGTATATGACGCAGCATGCATCTTTGAGCCAAAAAATGTAGATACTAATCAGCAATTAGTTAGATTTCTAATCCTCAAGGTATGTGGTCTGTCTCAAGCCCGCACACAAGGACAGGATGCCAGGACGCTTAAAGCAAGCCTCACCCATTCCACGAGCCATCGAACGTATTAACCGAGCCAACCTTGTCTAATCCTGTCTCGGGCCTTCGGCAAACTAAACCAGCTGGTTTGCGACGCTAGTTACTAAATTGCTGCGTGCATATGCAAATAAAGCCCATGCACGCGATTCGATCGGTCCTGCCCGCAGTGCACGCGTTTTGCATACGTTTAGCGATTTCCTATGGAGGCCGAAGTCAGCCGTAAAGAAAGTGCGCAGGCTTCGAGGGCTAACTGCCTTGCCCAGTCCTCTAGGCCTACCAAGAAGAACTGGTCTTTCCTGGCGCAGACGTTCGAGGGGTTTCTTGGCTCGTGCTTTTTGTGTAATTCGTTCGCTTGGTTACGTATTATTTTGTTCTCTTGCACTATTGGCCGAAATACGAGGCAGGTGCACGCGGCATCAGACCAGTGAACCGTAATTTTCGTCTTTTTTTAACATCTGCATATTTGTCCAACCCGTCTAACTATTACCGTGTGATGTTTGGCGTGTAACCATCCCGAAGCCTCCACTCCTTCTTGGAAAACCGGTCTTTTCCTTAGAGCGAAGATGTCCCAAACAGCAAAGACAGAGATGGGAAGAACGCGGAAGTGCCGCAGATTGATGACGTTCTTGGCGCTGTGTATTAAGGTTGCTTCTTAGATTGAGGCACACGGAATACGAGTCGCCCGACGGTAATTAAAGTTGCTTTGTCCGTAGCCATTTGAATCTTTCGGGGTTTCGACTATTTCAACCACGCAGAATTTCTAGAAGCCTATTGATTTTGCTGCTTCATTAGACCCTTTAGATTAGAATTATTTATTTTATGTTTTATCTATGGAGAGTGTCCAGGGTAATGTAGACAGAAGGCGCCGTCATGGGTAACGCTAATTTATTTTTCGTTTATTACAATCTATTTGGAATGTCGACCATTTTAATATTCTGCAAAAAAACTTAGCTATGAGAAGGGTACGAAAACATGACGTTTTCTGCAGGAATGTATCAAGCCGATTTACTGGCTAATCATGAGTTTCGCTTTCGAGTTGTTTTCCGCGAAGGCCTACAAGCTACTATCTTCTTCACAGAGCAATTGATTTACAGACTACACTCTTGCGGCGTCTTCTACTTGCGAACTGTTTATTCTTTGCCAGTGCACGCAAACACGTGAGATAAACAAAATAATCAAAGCGGGGGGGGGGGGGGGGGGGGGAACCTGTGAATATCCTCGCAAACAAAGTACTTGTTTCAAAAGAAGGCTTTGCAAGCACATGGGTTCTTAACACTTAAAGAACGCTGCTTCCTCTCATGGCCTCAAAAGGCTCCTTGGGTGGCGTTGCGCCGGTAGTGGCGGATTTGCTGGTATCTGGTATTTGCACTAGACAAACTGCTATCCTAAAAACTTTGAACACAAGTAACGTCACGTGAATAATGCGTTTTATTAAAGGATACGAAATACATGAAATATAAATAGCAAAGTTGTTGAATTGGCGTATATATAATTTTGGTAGTTTTAGCAGGGACCACCCGACTTTAAACAAAGAACATAGGAATTTTAGGTTAACAGCTGTTTTCCAGTGCATATATGCTCAACGCCATAAAAAATAGGTGATGTTCATGATAAAACCATGAGCGTCCACCCCCTCATAGAAAAAATACTTTCACTGACAAACAAGCACTTTGTGAAGCGCCCTGCGTTTCTTCAAATCCCGCATCGTCTCACGTCGGCTCACACAGACGCCGCACTCAATCCTAACCGATATAAAAATTGCACCACTGAATTATCCAATCATTTTCAAATCCTAACGATGCTATTCAATCCACAAGTGTGCGACCTCCCAGGGAAACACATGCACGCAAATTCCTGCAGAAGCACACCCCACTGAATAACTCCACCGCCAGAAGCTTGGACATAGCACCTTGTAAAGATTCAGCCAGGCGGAATATTCCCTCATCGGAGATCCAAAGGCCAAAGAAACCCAGTCAATGCTTCACATCAATGAAACGCTCTTCCCTTGCTCTCGCTCAAGGTATGCCTTACCATTCATTGAGAAAAATCGAGGGGAACCTTTCCAGTTCATGCCCACCGTCACTTTCTGTATTTCTTTTTTTCTTTTTGGACCGTTTAATGTTTTCCGAACCCCGGCTCGCTTTCTGACTACGGGGTTTTGTATACACGAGCTGGTCATTGCCAAACGTTTCGGCAGTATTGAATGTACGGTTTGAGCGCATTATACTATTTATATGATCACTTCTCCGTCCAACTTTTCGTTTTTACAGTTTGGGGGAAAGGGAAAGGGGGGGGGGGGCTTTTGGACGTTGGGGTGTGAGTTGTATGGTCAGCCCGCTGAAGTTCTCTGCCCACCCCCTCCAAAGGAATGTGTGCTTGTTGGGGAGGGCAGGTCTGGCAGGTGATGTCGGAGAGATCACGTGACCTCGACCTTGTAACCCCTGAACCCGGCCACCTTTAGGTCCGGCTGAGGCAGAGGGGGCAAGGTGTGTGATGGAATATGGCAAAGGCGGGAGGGAGGAGGGACAGTGTAGATGCGGCTTATTCTTCATCCTTGTAAAGTTTATTGAGAGGATGTCCTATACCCTTCCTTCTTTTCTTTTCTTTTGTATGTTTTTGTTGCTTTGGGAGTGGATGTATTCAGGATGCACCTGGCTCTGAATGTTGGAAGTAATAAGAGCACGATGAGAAGTGTGTCCTGTCGTTATAAGCTCCGCGGATATATCCACTCGAGGCTGGGGCCTTGCTGCCTTATACCACAATCTCATTGACTGTGGGACGATAATGAGGCGCTAAAAGATCACCACGCCTTGCGTGTTTCTTAAGCTATCAATTACTTTTTCATTTTTAATCGATAAACAAAGCTAAAGGGTTCATGAAAGCAACGTTACTTCGCTTGCAAATCTTGGGAGTGCGTATATTACGTGCAATATGAACCAAAATAAAAAGGGACAATCAAAAATGACTTCGGGGAAATTGCATGAGGATGAAGCCGCACTGGTATGCAAGATAATTTCGCCTCCTCCTCCTGCTCCACCCTTCTAGGCCCTAACGGGTGACGACCGCAGAAGACAATGAGACGTCGGTATAGCGCTGGGTGATCGATGATATTTTTTCCGAACACGACTTCCGATCGAGCAAGTACCGCTCCGGCACACGCACTTGGCAAAGACGTCGAACAACCATTTCCTTCGAAAACAATCTTGGGACGGCACACATTTGTTATTAACTTTCTCGTTAGAGAGCTGTATGGAAATCACATTCGCGGGAATCGACTGCTTTTATGATTAAAAGTACCAACAACAACGTGTATAGTTTGAGCCGGTGGGAAGAGAGTTTCATTCCTGCGATGCTCAATAGTGGTATTGTGTATGTCTATCAGATTTTCAATCAACAAACAAGAGATTCGACGATCTTACTGCGGTTTGAAATAGATGTCGTTGCCGTTCTAGAAAAAACAAAGGCAGGCACCTGCGGCCTGCCCACTGAGCCCTGACACGATGATTCAGGGCCGGTAATAACATTTTTGTGTTGGACATTTCGTAAGATGAAATTGGAACGAACAATGTTTCATCATGAGCACATATATATTGATAATTATGTCCCACTATTTAAAAAGTTTGAATAAGGACTTTTTATTTAACCGAGAAATATTAAGAACGCTATTGGGACAATAATGCCTGCGATTACAGGGTTTCGTCCTAATAGTAGTTATTTGATATAAATTGCGGAGAACAAACGAGATATATTAACAATCAATGCAAACACATTTGAAAGCCATCTTAAAATGTTCACCAAACCCTCGATTTTAGAAGCTCCACAGTGGCAACCAAAGTATCGCCGTTTCGCTAATCCAGCTAAGTATTGCAGCGAATGAATAGCTGTCACCCCGGCTTACAAAAAGTTTCGTTAGCATTATTTTTATAATCTTGACCCAACTTAGTATTCTGACGTAACTGGGGCAAAAAATCATGGCACGAGATTTATCGGGGGCCGCCGTTTTCACCAGTCTTCAAGCGACGCTTTCACGGCGGTCGTCACAAGGCTAACATCAGACGACAAAACCAACACCGCAAACCCGAAGCAGAGGACACTTCAAACTCACTCCAGCTTGGTCACTATGCTAATCTAATTTTACTTCCACGCACTCAGACATTGCCGCATTGTCAAGCTGTTGGCGAGACTCAGAACAACCATAAGGTGCAGCGCCCTGTTCTTAGAGAAGCAGCAGTTCCACCCCCCACACGGGATATCCGTAAAAGATAAGAAGAATAGGTTTGACTTTTTTTTTTCGACTCCATAAAAATTGAGCTGAGCGGCTGAACCCATCAGTATAAAAGCGCGGTAAATATTCGCCGCATGCTCTCCTACCCTTGTCTGTCCTAAACAACCACCTGCTCCAACGCTATAACCGAAAATTTCGTTATAAGTGGGCTCGGGCTGACCATATGGCATCTTTGGACAGGTATTTTTTTCCTTTGAATTTCAATGTCTTTGTTTGTTCTTACTTTCTCTCCCTGTCCTGACGCCTGGGAAGACCCACCACGGAAGTAAATTCCAGTTCGCACTCATCGTACGAAAGGTATTTAGCCTCATCCAGGATACGCTTTCTCTTTTACGATAAATCGCCAGTTCTCTCTTTTTCCCTTTTTGTTTTTGCTTTAAAAGACCCGTTACGTGGCAGCGTACACCTCAGTAAGCCGTGTCGAGCTGTCTTTACACACACGAACATTATAGCTTGTAAACCAACAGGTTCGTCCGCAGGGATGCTGGTTGCTTTCACTCACTTCAAATGCGCAGAGGACCCTTTGTGCATGTACCCTTCAACAGACAGCGCTACCATCTTCACGTGACGTCATAAACATGTGGTGGTATATGATAAAAATAACTTACAAAATGGTTAGTTAATATTTATATATGTAGAAGATGTAGTGCAAACCTGTATTGCGGTTCAAGCCTGAGTGATGCTTACAAAAATCAGTAGGTAAATTCTTCTGATCTTCTGTGGAAACTTTTCTGGAATCGTGTTGAAACTTCCTTTAAACTTTTTTGAGGTTTCCCAGAGTTTATTTTGACAATTTACTTAACTACCAGTTAAAATTGGCAACTAAATGTTTTTAGAATTTCTTCTAACATAACTTTTTTTAATCCTTTTTGACGGAACCGAATAATAACGTAAAAAAAGACACTCGAATTTTTTTTGTTTTTTAAATATATATTTTGGATTTTGTTAGAAAATAGCGTCCATGACTCCCTTGATACACATCCCACAAATACACATTAGAAACAAACACAAACAGAAACACCATGAAGCACTCAACATCATATTCACAGTCCTGTTAACTGCTACAGAGCCTTATATACCTACATATGGAAGGTAATCATTTGGCCGGTGACCACCTCAACACATATTAGGGTTCCAAGTGTCCGATCTCCTTCTCGGGAGTCTGTCAAGGGGAAAACAGTGTTTCGAAGTTCGTGGACTCTATCTCTTAATGAAGGCATTGGTACAATTAATAATTATTTGGCGCAGTCACTAAAACAACATCCACAAAAACAGCTCCTACAAGCAATGTTATCGCTTTTCAGTGTTTACGGGCGAGAGGTTAACGAGTCAGCGGTCCGTCCGGACGTAACGCTAGGCACAGCGAACTTTTATGTTACGCCGGACGTAACTTTAATTTTATTTTTGTTACGTCGGACGTGCTATCAGAATGTTTTATTAAATAGAAACAGGAAGGGGAATGAAAAAGATCACTTGCCTTTGTCCTCCGATTCTAAAAAAAAAAAGAATCCTACATTAAAAGAACATGAAGAGCAAAGCAACTTACTATAATTTTTATAACTCTTACAAATATATGTCAACAGGAAAAAAATCTGTAGAAAATGTCTTCCTTTTCAATATTTTCCAAAAATGTGAGCTTTTATTCTTCGAAAATTTCTTCCAAATTTGATAAATGTCCTCAATATTTTTAAAAAAATAAAAAGGAATTAATCTATTTTTTCTTTTTATAAAATACTATAAAAATATAGTGTCAATAAGTTTTCTTTTTAATTTTTTTTTGAAAATAACCTACGAAAAAACATCATTATAACTCTTTTTTTTATAAATAAGTCTACAAAAAGTATATGATCTTTTTCTTTTAAATTTTTTTATAAAATAACTTACAAAAAAACGTCATTAAAACTTATTTTTAATTTTTTTATAAATAAGTTTACAAAAAATTTTTTTATTTTTTTTAAAGCTTTTTGACAATAATCAAAACAAAGTGCGTTTATAAAGAAATTCAGCAGCATCCGGGAAACTAGTGTAAGAAGTCTACAAAAATTAAAAAGAATGTTGCGACCCGGTTTTGTAAGGGGAGGCGAAGTCACGTATGCATATACCGACGTTATACGGCTTATAATTTTTTCCAGTGTTTTCATGTGTTCTGAGCTACGCTGTGGGGTTTATTTACTTACAGGAACAAGAGTATAATTAAATTTTAACCGTCATAATGGGAAAAGAAATCACAATCTCTTAACATACCTTACGCCGGTAATGTTTGCAAGTTTTGCTCCCTAAATTTAATAATTCTTTGATTTGAATAGCTTTACGATTTTATTATAATTGGGTGTTAACAATCAATATATTCGTAGCAAAAAGCGGGAGGGCTAGTGCAACAGTAGCCACCCATATTATTTTTGCAATGATAATACGGTATACCTACTTAATCTGTTGAAAACGTGGAGCAGCTGGAATTGTGTCGAGGGCTTAATTGCTACCGTTCCATTCTCCTTAAAGGAGTTAACTTTACCTGCAATTATCATGTGTCCGGCAGATCTGAATGCAAATGAGAAAATAGCGGGAATATAATTTTTTTCTATGAATTAACGGTATTTGTTTAACAGTAAATAAGTTGCCCGGGTCCAATGCTGTTACGAACGAGCTGCTTTCAACTGATAAACGAACCGAGCTGAAATAGTCGCCGAGAGAAGCTATGAAGAAAAAGTTACCATACATTTTACAAAAGTAATATTGCTCAAATGACCAAGAAAATAACGTTTCTTTTCATAAGTAACCAGAATAAAAAGTAAACCGATTTAAATGCAATTACATTTTTCTTTTTTTTTGGCAAATGTAGGCAGAGAAAAAGGGGGGGGGGGGCAGAAACGTTCCCCAGGGAACTGGAGGACAGCCCTCTGACCCAACAGACAATAATCCTAACACGGTCTATTAAGAGGTTGGTCCTTTTGCCAGATGGAAGCCAGCGTCGCCCATTTGTACACAACAGAACCCATAAACTACACGCACGTGCCCTTCACCCCCCCCCCCCTCCCTTTTTTGCTCTTCCCCTAAACCGGACCCGTGCTTTATACGAGAGCTTTAGAGAGAGGGGGCTGAGAGGGGGATTCTGACTTAAAACAGCTGCTGTTCATACCCCTAAAACCGGGAGGCTCTGATCCCTCTTTAAAGAAAGGCGTTAGAAATGTGGCGCGCGAGCGTTATGTTGAGTGACATTCATTTCCTGCTTTCCAGCGTTATATTACAGCCATCCCTCTAGCGGACTCGCCACTGGTGTAACTTTATCGTATTTTTAAAACACCCGAGTCTGGCTGGAGAAGCTAGAAGCAACTAAAGCACAAATCACATGAAAAGGACGACAGGAATCAACGTCTCAAACTCATGGAACACCTTTATTCAGCGTCCTCCCTATATACACGCCATTATCAAGGTCGCCAACCAACTACCGCCCATTTTCCTTCTATTCTGATTGCTTCAAGTTTATCCAACCGATCTCAGGTGTTTAAATTTTTTTTTAATTAATTTAGAGTAGTTTTGCATGAAGTGCTTCACTGCCAGGCTCGCGTCATCGCTTAAATAAGGATTCTGTGCTTACTAAAATTGCTTCCAGATCGGACGCTATTTTTGAATGGAGCATACTACGTATTTCGGAAATTTTGTCGGCTCGCACGAAGATCCTTTATTTTGAAAACTTGAGACTGAGTTGGGTTGCTGGGAGGTTTCAATATTTAGGTTCAGACTGCGTGCGTAGCCCTCGATCAGCCCCCTATTTCAGGATTTTAGGTTAAAGTATAGGGTGCACCTGTGTAGATGTTTTAGTAAAAGTGAAGCAAGTTGATGAAGCGCTTGTAATACCCCTGTCAGACGGCAGCTAAAATGGCATTTACGCCAAATGACATTCAGGTTTCCAAATGACATTCAAGATGGGACGTGCCAGACGACAAATAAAATGACATTTAGGTGATGTTTACTACGATTGCAGTCTCAAAGTCGTCCCGTGCACATCGATCACGTTTGCGTCAATAAACAATTTTAACACGGCGAAACACTGTTTTTGGGTTGCCTGCTGGGACAACAAAATATAAGAAAAAACCGGGATAGAAATTTGCGCTCACTAGTTTAAATGTGTTCAGTTTCTGACGGAAAAAAAAAAAAAAAAGCGAAGCGTGAGGCGAAATCTATTAGCCAACGTAACGTCGTCATAAGCCAATCCGTAAGCCAAGCCTCCCGCGCTCCGCCACTACAGCTGACAGTTTGCTCGCTATCAGATATCAGTTCTTTCGGTAATTTCGGTAGTGCTTGCTTGCTCTGGTTGTCCCTCACGCTCGATCTTCGTCTGCCGGCTTCACGTCTACGTCTGCGAAGGATCCTGGACGCCGTATTATGCTTCCGCCGTTGCTATCACGGCGGTATGGGTTGATCTTGGTTCGAGCGTCTCCGGCTGTTGAGAAGGCCGTCCGTCATCTTCGTCGTAGACGCATTCCGCGAGCTTCGGTTTGAAGACAGGCTACCGTACCTGCTAACGTACTACATCTTCAAGCAGCCGTTTGGGTGATACCAGCGACGTGATCAGGTACCTTGTGAATGTGTGTCGGCGTTACATAGAGTGCTGGGTTGGCCAGGTGACTTGTGTGCACCTAACCACCCCAGTGAGAAAGCGAGTCGGCGCTGCAAAGCCATACTCCACTGCGGAGGACAGAACCATCGCCAACTTGCTCGTCGTGGTGCACTCCACTGCCAAGTGATCGCATCCCGCCGACGCGACTGGCCGAAGATCGTGAGCGCCGCCGAAACCGCTGAGCTGTTAAACACACACGGGATAACCGAACTGCCCCAGGATTCGCGCAGGTCATAGAGACTCGCTGTACGACTGCCACCTGTGACATCAAGTTCCAGCGCCAGTGGCTACCAAAGCAAGATAAAAATAGTAAGTACCCTTTTTGCAAAAAAAAGAAAAAAACGTTTCTTGTAACGAAATACGATTTATTAAAAAAAAAATGATGTCTGAACTAGTGAAAATAATATCACTACATGGTTTTTCTAGCTCTTAGAAAATTCAGGCAATCTTGCTTCAGACTCACAAATTAAAAAAAAATTAAGAGTTATTTGTTTTTTTATTACTGAGTGTCACTCAAAACTAACTGGTATAGCTCCTGCCAACATTGTAAAGTTATTCGTTAACTCGCTTTAATTTGAATAAAACATCTGGATTGATCATCTTCGCAATTGTAATAAAACGGGAATCGGTGTGCATGCTTGATGAGGTGAAAATGACTAAATAACTGTTTCTAAATATGAGACAAGAATGCCGGCTTCTAGCACTTTAAATACTATGTTTAGAAACTATAGAACATTCTCCATTCTGTGGAGTTTAAAAAAAAATGTCCCAAGCTAGCAGCGTGGTGAAATTTGAACTGCTCTGCTTCCCCATTGAATCTCCAATTTTGGGAATTATGTGTCTAAGGTGCAAGATATTTTATGCCTAGAGGACTAATGCATCTGTTGCAATGTTTCTATCCAACTACAGTGATTCTTCTGGCTCTCCTAGACTACTACTACCAGTTCCAGTATCTCAACGTTGGGATGCTGAGGCAGTGTCGTGACCACGTTCAAGAGGTTGGAACTGGCTGGCATTCGGGAAGCAGTGACGATCCAGGCACATGTGGCCTCAGTCAATGGACCGCCATGTCCCCACGGATCCTGTGTAACCACGTGTTCTTGATAACATCCAACATGCTCAAACCTTACCCAACCCAGGACATCATTTTGCAGGGAACTGCACGTCGATCAGTCAATTCTGTACATGTGACGACCCTCCCAGATTCTTGGCATCACTCCCAACTTCTTGTCGTGTTGGATACATTTCAGCCTACTACTGGCTTAGAGAATTAGAGTGGACACAGGGGCTATGGTTTCATTTACTTCATGTGCGAGTGAAGCTGAAGCTATGGGCATGAGCATGTTGCCCTGAATGATGCTCCCACTACATGACCGTGCATCCTTGGTAGCGGCATTGAAAGCCTGGATCTTGCACTTAAAGTGAAACGGAATCTAGCATCGCGAGTGTTGTGTGTGTGCGTCGGGCAACATCGGCGAGTCAGCAGAAGTCAAGCCAAAGCGAGTCAAGCTGGTTTTACTGAAAAGTTTACCGTTCCGGGGACTCGACATAAACCATGTGCCTCTTGTCTAACTCCTCTTTCCTGCACGGCCAAGTCAGCCGCCTGAATAAAGCTTTGTGTGGCGACGAGAATGAAGAACCTCGGACTCCGAGGCACGCAACCACATTTTTGTGAGCAACGATAGCTTCGTGGCAACTTGGCAACGGCGAGAGCACATGGTGGAAAAGGATGAGCCAAACGTTGTCATCATAGGGTGGCTGGGACATCTTGAAGAGTTCGACCCGGACAAGGTTGAAGCGTGACCCCTGTACTAGGAGCGACTAAATTTTTTCTTCACCGTGCACAACATCGTCGAGGGGTCCCCAAAGATGTGCAGTGTTTGTGAACCGACAATCTACACCATCATATGCTCGTCGTGTGTGCTGGTAGACTCCCTATGCGGACATTGTGTCGGAGCTCACCGCCCACTTCACACAGTGCCTGTCAGTGATTATTCAGTGCTTTGCATTTCATAAGCGCAGCCAGCAGCAACCATCGTGATTTTTGTCATCACCCTGTGCCGCTTCTCCGAACATTGCAACTTTGGTGAGACCTTGTCAGACATGCTATGGGACCGTATGGTTTGCGGTGTCCGGGACAAAGGGGTGCAGCGTCGTCCCCTTGGCAAACCAACGGTGGAGTTCAAAAAGGCGTTTGAGGCTGCAAATCCTTCGCCTCCGTAGGATTTGCAGCAACGACATTGATTTCCGTCAACAGCTTAAAGGGGCACTCAAGTGGATTCTGAGATTGTCTACTTATTGGCATAACTCAATCTACTAGCTTTAAGCATCCTAAAAAATTTTGAAATTACATTCAAGGGCAGCCGATTTTCCTAATAAAAATCCAATCAAAGATTGTGGCACGCCACCCTTTCTGTGCCGTGGCGCAGACACCAGGGGGTTCCACCGGACGAGAAGGCAGCAGGGGAGGGCACACGACGGCGAATCACGAGTGATGGCTTCTCTGCGGACTGATTTTTCGAAGATGCACATATTCGAAAATTTAGTCTGCCGGGAAACCATCACTTGTAATTGGCTGTCACGTGCCCTCCCCTGCTGCTTTCGCGTCCGGTGGCACCCTCTGGTATTCTGCGCCACGGTGCAGAAAGGAGGGCGTTCCACGATCTTTGATTGGATTTTTAATAGGGAAATCGGCCGCCCTTGTATGTAATTTCACTGAAAAAACAGTAAATGCGCAGGCGAGCTGGTTGAAGTTGATCATGATGTATAATACCCGAGACGGTGGTAAAAGCTGGGAAACTTGGTCGAAGAAAAAAGACAGGGGAAAAGAATGTCTCAAAATCAGCTACTGTGTTTATTTCCTCAAAGTTATATATCCACAACCTAATCACCGGCCACCAACGTTCTTTTCCCCTGCCTTTTTTCTTCGACCAAGTTTCCCAGCTTTTACCACAGTCTCGGGTATTCTACATCATGATGTAATTTCAAGTTTTTTAGGATGCTGAGAGTTCATAGATTTAGTTATGACAATAAATAGATAATATCAGAATCCACTTCAGTGCCCCTCTAAGACGATGACCACCTTCTTTATTGAAAGTAGCTGCCCACTCGGCCTTCTGTGCAATGCGAGCAGTCGTGTCTCTAACATTTCGCGGCATGACGCCCCATTTCCCCAACCAAGATCTAAACCACCGTGCAACCCCCTCATCTTTACGTTCCTGTCCCCCCATACCCAGGCTCGGCAAACTAATCATGGACGCCACTTCCCACCTCGTAGACTCTATGAAGTTATTTCTAAAGCACCCACCCTAACTTGCCGTCGTCAGCCCAACTTACGATCCCTTCTAGTAGGCAGCAACCAGTCCGGAACCTCCTCATCTTTATGTTCCATCCCTCCATACCCAGGCTCAGCAAACTAATCATGGACACCACTTCCCACCTCGCAGACTCTAAAGTAATTTCTAAAGCACCCACCCTAACTTACCGTCGTCAGCCCAACTTACGATCCCTTCTAGTATGTAGCAACCAGTCCGGAACCCCCTCATCTTTATGTTGCATCCCCCCATACCCAGGCTCGGCAAACTAATCATGGACGCCACTTTCCACCTCGTAGACTCTATGAAGTTATTTCTAAAGCACCCACCCTAACTTACCGTCATCAGCCCAACTTACGATCCCTTCTAGTATGTAGCAACCAGTCCGGAACCCCCTCATCTTTATGTTCCGTCCCCCCATACCCAGGCTCGGCAAACTAATCATGGACGCCACTTCCCACCTCGTAGACTCTATGAAGTTATTTCTAAAGCACCCACCCTAACTTGCCGTCGTCAGCCCAACTTACGATCCCTTCTAGTACGCAGCAACCAGTCCGGAACCCCCTCATCTTTATGTTCCATCCCTCCATACCCAGGCTCGGCAAATTAATCATGGACGCCACTTCCCACCTCGTAGACTCTATGAAGTTATTTCTAAAGCACCCGCCCTAACTTACCGTCGTCAGCCCAATTTACGATCCCTTCTAGTATGCAGCAACCACTCCGGAACCCCCTCATCTTTATGTTCCATCCCTCCATACCCAGGCTCGGCAAACTAATCATGGACACCACTTCCCACTTCGCAGACTCTAAAGTAATTTCTAAAGCACCCGCCTCAACTTACCATCGTCAGCCCAATTTACGATCACTTCTAGTATGCAGCAACCACTCCGAAACCCCCTCATCTTTACGTTCCATCCCTCCATACCCAGGCTCGGCAAACTAATCATGGATGCCACTTCCCCCCTCATAGACTCGAAAGTTATTTCTAAGGCACCCGTCCTAACTTACCATCATCAGCCCAACTTACGATCCCTTTTGTATGCAGCACCCAGTCCACAAAACCTCCGACTTTGCTCCCCGGTACCACGCCGTGCGGCACCCCGACATGTCTTGCGTGGAAACACACCGGCCCTCCTCCCAACCTGCCAATGAGAATCCCTCCGGCCCTTGAAAAGCATCGCAGTCAAATATTACATAATGTTGCTCTCCACCTAGTGAAGGCACATCTGAGATATCATAATGGCCACTGTGCCCAGTTACGCCCAAACCTCATTGTCGCTAAAAGACTCCTCAAGTCCCTTGAGTTATCTTTCCATTCTCACTCACGCAAACTTGTCGACAAAATTCTTGAAGTCAACTCGTATCTCTATGCCGATGGTCTCACCTCTAAATCAAGGAAACTAGACACTCTCTTGCCCCAAAATGATCAGGCCGCCATCCAACGCAATGATAATGTCACCATACCAGACGATTTAGCCCTCACTGCCCTTGAACACATTATCTTATCGAAGGGCTTGTCCTTCGTCCCTGCACTTCGAAGCCAACCTGACCCTTTTTCTTTACATGTAGAAAGCGAACAATTCTTCCGATGCCTACTCTTAAATGACCACTTCACCCAGCATCCGTCTAACTTTAATCGCACCATGTTCGACACCATTAACTCAAAAACTAGTATCTGGACCCCGTTTCCCGCCAAACACCCTGAAACTGACAATTCAATAAAAGCATGCTGTAGCATCCTTGCCAACTCGTTTAGCAACCTAATCTCTAAATACCGCAACACCACCCCACAAGATGTTACCGCTCTAAAATCCCTTCGAAACCGCACTGACCTTGTAATCAAGTCAACCGATAAGGGTGGAGCCGGGGTGGTCTGGTGCAGTGATCTCTACTCCGAGGAGGCTCTCCGACAGCTCTCTGTTTCTGATTTTTACGAACCCCTTTCCTCTAACCCCACCGCCGCCTTCCGAGATAAAATTACAGCCACCGTAAGGCTCCTAATCGAAACCAACTTCCTTCACCCCGCTGCAAATTGCCTAATTGTTCGTCATCCCCACGCTGCCTCATTCTACCCCGCCATCTCCTGCCCCACTTACTTCATCTTCGCTTTTGTTGATTCGGTCCTTCAGCCTATTGTACAAAACCTGCCCAGTTACGTTAAAGACACAAAAAGCATCTTTCAACGCCTGTCTAATCTGGCGCCGACTCCCGACACTATCCTCTTCACAATGTACATCACATCTCTCTACACTGTTATTCCTCACGCTGAAGGACTACAGGCTCTCTCACACTTTCTTGATCAGCGTCCCTCTCAAAATCCCCCGTCTCACTCCATAATCCGCCTCGACGAACTAGTCCTAACACTAAACGCCTTCCAATTCAACTACTCCTTCTATCGCCAAAAATGTGGTGTAGCGATGGGCACTAAGATGGGTCCCTCGTTCGCCAACCTCTTTGTTGGCTACGTCGAGCACTAGTTCTTTAATTCCTTCCCACACACGCACCCTCAATTCTATGGTCATTATTTTACGACATCTTTGGTTTTGACCCCCCTCCCGTAGTTGACCGCTTCACCAATGCACTCTGTAACGCCCACCCCTCCCTCAAGTTTACCTCAGTGATATCGAAATGCTCTGTCAACTTCCTAGACTCAATAATCACTAGTGACGGTCAGAGGTTCCACACCTCTGTACACTATAAACCCACTGACAGCCATAGCTACCTTTTGTACTCCTCGAACCAACCTAGATCCCAAATCAACTCTATTCCCTTTTCACAATTCCTTCGCCTCCGTAGGATTTGCAGCGACGACATAGATTTCCGTCAACAGCTTAAGACGATGACCGCCTTCTTTACTAAACATAGTTGCCCACTCGGCCTTCTGCGCAATGCGAGCAGTCGCTTTTCTAACATTTCGCGGCACGACGCCCTCTTTCCCCTACCAAGATCTAAACCAGGCAACCCCTCATCTTCACATTCCATCCCTCCGTACCCAGGCCTGACGAACTAATCATGGACGCCACTTTTTACCTTGTAGACTCTAAAGTTATTTATAAAGCACCTGCCCTAACTACCGTCGGCAGCCCAACTTACGATCCCTTCTAGTGCACAGCAACCAGTCCACAAAACCTCTGACCTTGCTCACCTGTACCATGCCGCGCGGCGCCCCGAGATATCTTACGTGCAAACACACCGGCCCTCCTCCCTGCTTGCCAATGAGAATCACTGGCAATCACACCTGCAAATCTTCTAATCTGATATACATTATTTCCTGCACACTTTGTCCGACCTTATTATATATCGACGGAATTGACCACCGACTCCACGAACGCTTCCGAGATAGATTTGTCACATTAAAAATAGCGGGCCAACTTTAACATGACCTCTCCACACACGTCTCTAAACACTTCTCCTCCACGAATCATTCCGAACTCAACGTGCGAGTATGCATCGGGAAATAAGGGCCGGCTTGCTAGAACAGCGTCTCAGCTGAGACTGGGTGAAAGAAAGCACTGCAAAGGCTGGGGTGCGCGAGCGTCTTCAGACGCAGCTTGAGTCCCGCTCAGCTCGTGCGCTGGCTTTGGCAGTGCTTTCTTTCACCCAGTCTCAGCCGAGACGCTGGTTCTAGCAAGCCGGCCCAGGCTTCCACACACCCACCTCACGCAAAAAGGAACAAAACAGATTAATGTTTAACCTAAAGACGGAATTCCCTTCCGGTCTAAACAAGAAACTTTCTTTCGGCTATTAGACATTCCCCAATATATATAATTTGGGTGGTGACAAGGGGTGCCCTAAGCTTCCCCCCCCCCCCCCCCCCCCCCCCGGCCCGCATTCCTTCACTTGTTGACTTGCAGACCTTCTGCACCTTACTCGACAACTTTTCCTCCTTCTCTGACTCCATGACGTCACATCGGTCAAAAGTTACCTCCGTCTTTTGTATATACATTGTATATATATTTTGATCTGTCATCTCCACTTTTAGTATACCTGAAGAAGACCGTTTGGTTGAAACGTTGTTCCACTCCTTTCCTTAGGCACTTCTCTTTCCCTTCATACCTCTACTAATATACTAACAGTGCCCGGCAGAACCCCACATCTTCATCTGGAAGAACTCTTGAACGGCCTTGAAGGAGTGTAGGGTATTTCGGATGACATTCTTGTCGGCAGACAAACAGTAGCCGAGCACGATTGGCTGCAGAGGGTGCTGCAGCGCATCCAGAACAACGGCCTGCGTCTGAACGCTGACAGGTGCGCTTTCCGAGTCAAGGAAGTATCATACCTGTGGTATCGTACCAACAAGAACGACATCAGTCCTTTGGCCGAAAAGGTGGAGACCATCAAGAAAGCTCCGGAACTAAAGAACAAGACAGAACTAAAGTCCTTCTTGGGAGCTCTGAACCTCTATGGTCGTTTTTTTTTTAAGGGTCCGCCCATGTGTTGGAACCCTTTATCGCCTTCTGGATAAGGATAAGGTGTGGGCCTCAGTGGAGATGGAAGCAGAGGCGTACAAGCATGCCAAGGG
Source organism: Ixodes persulcatus (assembly GCA_013358835.2). Classification (NCBI taxonomy): domain Eukaryota; kingdom Metazoa; phylum Arthropoda; class Arachnida; order Ixodida; family Ixodidae; genus Ixodes; species Ixodes persulcatus. The sequence continues at coordinate 27,254 of JABSTQ010003569.1, forward strand.
TCTGCTAGAATCCTCAGATGTTCTAGTACTATCGTGAGCAATATGAGAGGGAACAGAGCGCGTGCCAAATAGCCTCGAACCCAACACGTGGCGATACGCTGCGGCAGCTCATGGAAAGAAGCGGCGAGAGAGCGGTGCGCTTTCGTCTGCTAACGGCACCCCGCCATGGCAGCTTACTTTTCACGCGGTATAGTTCACCGCCGACTACTAACGGCGATAACGTCTTGATACCACTGATACCGCCGTGATCAAAAATGTGATGAAAAACCTTCGTGGATGCCCTTTATGCTTCGCTGCCTTCCAGGATGGAATGTTCATCCAGGAGGCCGGCACTATGACGCGCTATTAAGCCACACTGAACAGAAAAAAGAATTCACACTCCAGACAGTGTTTTTCTTTCCTTCCACACTGCTTGTGTATTAATTTTTTGTCTTTCTTTATATGGCAGGCGTCAAAAAACTGTTTTCATTTCGTTGCCGTGAGCATACATTTTCAGTTCGCAAAGCTATCAATGATCACGACGTATAAACAGCGACTCGCATGTTCTTAAGTGTATCAGGTGTCGCACGAGAGGAAAGCCAGCATGGCGGGGGT
>JABSTQ010003570.1:0-107692 GCA_013358835.2 Ixodes persulcatus
CGCGGATCAAAGGATTGCGCCGATTGCGCTACTCTGCTCCGTAGGAGCTATATAGTGCTCTAGTCGGCCAACATTCCGATCCAGATCCAACCCAATCCAAAAACGGTGACACGCTCCGAGCTGGTCCGATGTGTTTGTTTCGTTCTGTCTCGATTACTGTTGTTCACTACGCGGTAATTCCAGTAAGAGCAATACGTTCAATTTATACATCAAACTACTTGCATCGCAGAAACTTTGAATCACTCTCCTTTACTAGAGGTGCTCGAATGTTGTGCCGGTTACACGGACGTTCAGCATAAACACGATTTGTCCATTTGACGCATCCCAAACTACTGTTTTTCGAGCGCATATTTGTCATCCTTGACTCGGCGTTGGGTAGAGCTCTACTTGAACCCACGTCTGTCTACGGATGCTAGCCACGCGAACTCCTCGTTGGTTTACCTACGGTTTCGTTATTATCGGGTCTGTGTCGCCAAGTTACCCCGATCACCTTTGCCGGTGAAGTCGGCACGGTAAGTGAACGACCATTCTTCGCTGTTTCCTCAAACTACGCCGTCACCTCGGCCGTGACCGGCCAACGCTTCCCGATTACAGGGCCGTAGGTCCGAACTTCCGACGTCGCCTTCGGTCACGAGCGCTGCGGCAGCGGTCGGATGGGACTCGTGTGCAATCGGTAAGCACGCGAGTCCAAGCCGAACAGTGACGCAGCACTCGTAACCAACCCGCGCCCTGCACTGGCTTCGGTAGGCGATATAAAAAAATCCAGCATTACAGCTGGATTTGTTACTTTGGCGGTCTTGGTTTGCAGTGAAAGGATGGAGTTAGAAAAAAAAAAAACAAAAAAAAAAAAAAAACACTGCAATCTCGCACACAGTGTTGTGGAACGTGAACATGGCATGGGCACTTTTCCAGGTTCTGCTCAGATCCGACAAGGCAGTGGCGTCGCTGTGCGCCATCTAACGCTTGGCATAGACCGCGGCACAGACATCCTGTGTATTGCAGCCAACCTTAGTTTCTAATCGATATCAGCTTACCTGAGCACAGCACTGTACAAAGCATACGGGGCTACAGTCGGCGCGAAACTCTTTCACAAAAAACTTTGAAATTGAAACCACAGATACCCTCCATGTGCTGGCAAAAAATGCCGCGATTAGAGCCACTAAATAAGCTACGCTTCAGAGTAACGACACTTGGCCATATTGTGGCTTAAAATCATGGTGGCCAGTTATCTGAAGCTTTATCTGAAATCACAGGGAACGCTTTCCCGTCCTCCACAAATGTTTAAACAATTCGCAACAAAGCAAAGCAATATTACATGAGCTTCCTATCATTGAATCTAATGCTGAGGAAGTCGCACTTTTGAATTATGATGATCGGCAGTTGTGTCTGTTCTGCGCAAGCACCAAAATGGCAGCGCCCACAACAATGTCGGGGAACGGAGTGCCGATACTCTAAGCGCAGTTCATTTAGTGGCTCTAGCCGCGATCATCTCAATCTCGCTACGTCTGCTCGACTTTTGGGGCGAGCGAGAAGCTATCTGTTTAGAAGAGGAGCGAAAAATACTTCTAATGTAGACTCAATCTATTACTGGCCCTGGTGAATGTTGTCCCATAGTGATTTTCCGGACCTCCGAATGCACAAGCGCTTCGTAAAGGCCTATTCCAGCGCAGATAAACTGTGTTGCTGCCGTTGCCACGCAGGACTGTGGGACATGCAATTGAACTTAAGCTCCAAGCAACTTCTGCGGGTCGAATGATGTAAAAACACGTACAGGGAACGCTAGACGTGGGTAGGTTTTCAATTGTCAAGGCGCCAAACCTTTACTCCGAAGTGAGATGGAAAAACTGGGTAGCGGGAAGGCACAGACGCGACCGAGACGCTGCGGGCCCATTAGACGAGGCCGGAGGGGGTAGCGTTTCACCATGCAACTTAACGAGGAGGCTGTGATTGTTAGCGCTGCAATCCAGCTGCCAGGGCAGGGCAGTTTGACCCCCTTTAGTTAAATGAAAAAACGGTTAAAGTGCAGGCGAGCTGATGTAAGTTATACATAATGATTGAAAACCTGAGACTGTGGTTTGAAAACGGAAAATCGTGAAGTAGGAAGAAAAAAGGGGACAGACAACGTCTCAAACTCAGCTAAAAACTTTATTGCCTCTACGCCTTATATACACCTCCCCCGGACGTCGAACGTCGCCACCACCAAACGGTTGATCACCAAACTACAAAAAAAAAAAACATCGGAATAACAATTTGCCCGACCGCAAACAAAACATAAAAAAACAGTTATACAAACAGAAGCACAAGGTCGTCACCACCGCACCCGGAAGGACTTCGACGCGGACAATGTCACCAGCACTTGGACACACACAAGGACCGTTTCCAAATTACCCCCTTTCCCCTAAACTGAACCATGAATCACACACAGTCGCCAACAAAGCCCCCCATTACGATCCCGAAGCCAACATAGCAAACAACTCTGCGAAGCAGCCCCCTCCCCTTTTACGTTCACCCCACACTAGGTCTTTAGAGTCGAAGAAACTTTTTTGACTCACTTCCAATTTGCAGTGACGCTTGGCTAATGCAATTTTCCGATGTTTTTATGCAAACAGTTTCTCGCACAGCCCGTCTCATCTCCTCACGCTCTTTGTGTACGATTTCTGTCTCTGACCAGTTCGCTGTACATGCATTACACTCCTGGAGATGCCTCGCTAGTTCAGAGTTTGAAGCGTTAATCCTTACATTCCGTTTATGTTCTGTCAACCTATCGTTAATGCACCTTGCAGTCTGACCACCATATTTAAATCCGCATTCCAAAGGAATTTCATACACTACTCCACTGACACATGGAACAGATCTGTCGCGATGCATTTTTTTACATTCTTTTTGTCCTGCCTCAAAAGGGGTCAGTTTAGCTAATTTGAAATCACATGTGAACACCGTGTTAACCCCGAATCTCTCTGCACATGCCTTCAAGTTATACGAAATGGCGTGAAAATATGGAATAGCGGCCCGGCGGTTCTTGACACTCCGCTTATCTTGCTTATCTTTGATCTGTAGAGCAAGCTATCAAGAGTCCTTCATGAAACGGCAGCTTGCTCTACAGATCAAAGATAAGCAAGATAAGCGGAGTGTCAAGAACCGCCGGGCCGCTATTCCATATTTTCACGCCATTTCGCATAACTTGAAGGCATGTGCAGAGAGATTTGGGGTTAACACGGTGTTCACATGTGATTTCAAATTAGCTAAACTGACCCCTTTTGAGGCAGGACAAAAAGAATGTAAAAAAAATGCATCGCGACAGATCTGTTACATGTGTCAGTGGAGTAGTGTATGAAATTCCTTTGGAATGCGGATTTAAATATGTTGGTCAGACTGCAAGGTGCATTAACGATAGGTTGACAGAACATAAACGGAATGTAAGGATTAACGCTTCAAACTCTGAACTAGCGAGGCATCTCCAGGAGTGTAATGCATGTACAGCGAACTGGTCAGAGACAGAAATCGTACACAAAGAGCGTGAGGAGATGAGACGGGTTGTGCGAGAAACTGTTTGCATAAAAACATCGGGAAATTGCATTAGCCAAGCGTCACTGCAAATTGGAAGTGAGTCAAAAAAGTTTCTTCGACTCTAAAGACCTAGTGTGGGGTGAACGTAAAAGGGGAGGGGGCTGCTTCGCAGAGTTGTTTGCTATGTTGGGTTCGGGATCGTAATGGGGGCTTTGTTGGCGACTGTGTGTGATTCATGGTTCAGTTTAGGGGAAAGGGGGTAATTTGGAGACTGTCCTTGTGTGTGTCCAAGTGCTGGTGACATTGTCCGCGTCCAAGTCCTTCCGGGTGCGGTGGTGACGACCTTGTGCTTCTGTTTGTATAACTGTTTTTTTTATGTTTTGTTTGCAGTCCGGCAAATTGTTATTCCGATGGTTTTTTTGTTTTTTTTTCAGTTTGGTGATCAACCGTTTGGTGGTGGCGACGTTCAACGTCCTGGGGAGGTGTATATAAGGCGTAGAGGCAATAAAGTTTTTAGCTGAGTTTCAGACGTTGTCTGTCCCCTTTTTTCTTCCTACTTCACGATTTTCCGTTTTCAAACCACAGTCTCAGGTTTTCAATCATTATGTACCCCTTTAGTTGTCGCATGCTTCTAATTGACAGACACGAAATCTTACTGCCTAGGATGAGAAACCACACTATGTCTTGAAAGGTAGCCGCGCTCATTCTAGTTTTCATGGTCACGTGGCGTTCAAACTATGCGTATCAAATATATTCAAAGTCTTGGCTCGTCTAAGTCACACATTCAATATTGAAAACAGAAAAAAATATGAACCCCATTTTTTTGTGGCCTCCAAGAAGCTAAAAATGCATTGATCGAAAGAAAGAAAATTAGCGCAGATCACAGGAAGTACATGAATACGTCGTTCTCAATCCGGTGACATCAGAGCCGGATTAAGGCATTTCGGGGCCCTGGGCTAAGGACGCTTCAGGGGCCCTAATGATGATGATGATGGCGACGATGATGATGATAATGATGTCTGGTTAAGGCAATTGACTCCGTAAGTTTGACGTCATGGGTCCAAACAAACTGTTGCTAGGGTCGTTGTTATGGACAAATACATGTGGCTAGGTTTCGCTACGAAAATCCAACCGTTCAAAAATCAGGAGTAGGATTTAAACTTCTAAAAATCACAGATATAGAAAGCTTGAATGTCATATATCTTTCGACAGAAGTGTGCCAGTAATCGCTTGTTTCTGAAATATTTATGACTGCAACTTCCGGTCCTCAAGATGCCTGCAGCAGACGACGAACACAAGAAGTATGCCGTCTGCCACACGCCGGCAGGCCAAGCCGGCGCCGTCGTTTGAATCGTGTGAATAAGGACGATATTCTGATATCGAATTTGCTCTATATATAAATATTTTCAGTAACTTAAAAGACTTCATAGTGGGGTGCGATGCAAAATATGGTTTATCGAAAGTCCGGGCGTCGATCGAGATGATTGTCTGCTAAAAGATTGCATTGGACCCGTGAGAAAAGCACTTCAGGCGATCGGTCGAGATCCCGAATTTTGTTTGTGGACTCGCGCTATGTGAGGGTGCGTCGTACCTGGTTGTAACCATCGCTGCAATGGTTACTGGAAAATCGCGATAGACATGGAATTCTTTAATAACCTGACAACCTCAATAATAATAATAAACGAATTACCTTGACGGCGTACGATTTGTTTCTCATACTGGCCTGCACTACGCCGGTAATGCACTTCAGGTCGTTGTCGTAAATGATCTGCATGACGTGGTTTGATTTTACGGCATTTTCACCCCTCTGAACTAAGCTAAGTTCTTTGCAGAAAAAAAAAAAAAGAAACGCACATTGCGGAGGCCTCCAAGGCCACGGCAATGCACTTGTTTTTGTCGCTTGTTTACCGACGCAAGTCAATGAAGACGCCCGCTGCAACAGAGGCCAGCAAATCTATCGTGTGTTTGCTTTGGTAGCGTCTGCTACCAAAGCAAAGCGGAGTGTAATACTTCATGAAATGGCTTTTATCGTTGCAATACGACACTGAAACGACAAGAACAACTTCATAATTAGATATCAAGAAGTAAGGTTGCTTACAAAAAATTACTTACTTGTAAGCAAAAATCAAGCCTCATGTGGAGTCTCCATGCATTAGTCCATAGCAACGTCCATAGCAACGTCCCTAGCAACGGTTTGTTTGGACCCAGACGCCATGTTGTGATGTCATCACTTACGGGGTCAATGAACCTGGGAAATACTGCAGTTTCCTTTATTTTTTAATCAATAGAAAGTAGCCTCGAAATACAAAAAAATTACCATTCCCATCTGGTTTCAACTAGGGAGCACTCCGGCAAGACCACCGCGGAGGCGTCATGCAGCTTTGTTCCCTTCCCCAGCAGCGTCGAAGGCCGCACTTTCAAAGTGTAAGCGCTGCTCAAAAACACGTGTTTGCGCGCACGAGACACGAGCTCGAGTAGGGTGAAGGGGGAGGTGTTTATGACATTTCCCTTCTTGACAAAAAAAAAAAAGAGGAGCGAAAAACCCCAGATTGTGGGGCCCCTCGCGTGTTTTCTTCGTTTGCTCGAAGCCGCTTTCAAAAGAAAGCGGACAAGCACAAGGGGCCGGTCACCCACCCAAAAGGCCGGCTTTGTACAGGGAAAGGAGTGCGCTACGCGAAGTGCGCGTTTGGCCTCGCTGACATCGCCATTATCTTTGTATATCCCTCTTCTCGAATGCTGCGGCAAAGCAACATCGCTTTCCAAAATATTTTTAAGTTTCGTTTTTTTTTTTTTTTTTTTTTTTTTTTTAACCTGCTGCATTAATCAACCTTTCGTCATGGGGGCCCCCAGAGAGTCGGGGGCCCTGGGCTGCAGCCCCCTTAGCCCGTACCTTAATCCGGCCCTGGGTGACACACTGCAGGCTGGACGACGCAATGGCAGCGCACAACAGAATAACATTGCGACGGATGTGGGGCCGCTACTTCGGAACTGTGGTTTATGGTACCGGCCAATCGGCCCTCAAGCACTGAACAGCGAGGGGAAGGGGTATAAGTGCAAAGCAATCGCACAGCAAACGGTTCAAGCAGTGTCCTTAGTGTCATTCGTATGCTTCACATGCCTGAGAAGCCGAAGAACGGAAAAGACCTGAGTAGGGGGCAACAGCCATGTGACTTCCAGCAACTCTCTCCTCCGAGCCTGCGTGGACATCTTTCGGTTTGGAGCAGTTGCGTTTTTTGACTTTATTAAAAATGTACATATAATGTACATTTTTAATATACTTTATTATATTTAATATACTTTAATATACAATGTACTTTATTAAAAATGTAATCTAAAAAAAAACAATTTTGCGCATAGCAGTTCATACGCTGCCTAAAGTAATTTGTACAAGATTTGATTGTCAGAGGAAAAAGTAATGTCTTTTGCATTTGTAAAGTATATGTTTTGATTAAATAGATCAACAATCCTAAATTGATGTACAAGTATATTAATTATCTTAATTCACTGCATAAATAGAGAATTTAGTAATGCTTCGTGTGGAGCCAAAATCTTCTTGTGATGGTTCTGAGATGAATATGAATATACAGTGTAGTTTTACCTTGTTTCCAAGAATTTTAGGATTTTTAAAGCGCAGCTCTTAGGCGCCCGTTTTCGGCTTGAGCGGTGTCGTCATTGGCATTGGCATAACCGCGTGGTGCATTATGGGTAAATTTCCCCGCTAAATTTAGCGGAAAATTTTCCCCGCTAAATTTATCGAAAAAAATTTCCCCACTAAATTTAGCGGAAACATTTCACCTCCAAATTTAGCGGAACAGTTTCCCCGCCAAAATAGCGGAAAAAAGTTCCCCGCTAAATTTATAAAAAAAAATTTCCCCACTAAATTTAGCGAAAAAAATTTCCCCGCTAAATTTAGCTGGAAAAATTCCCCGCTAAATTTAGCAGAAAAATTTCCCCGTTATATTTAGCGGAAAGTTTTCTTCGCTAAATTTAGGAAAAATTTCCCCGCTATATTTAGCGGAAAAATTTCCCCACTAAATTTAGCGGAAACATTTCACCTCCAAATTTAGCGGAAAAGTTTCCCCGCCAAAATAGCGGAAAAAAGTTCCCTGCTAAATTTATCAAAAAAAATTTCCCCACTAAATTTAGCGGAAAAATTTCCCGCTAAATTTAGCAGAAAAATTTCCCCGCCAAAATAGCAGAAAAAAGTTCCCCGCTAAATTTATAAAAAAAAAAAAATTCCCCACTAAATTTAGCGAAAAAAATTTCCCCGCTAAATTTAGCTGGAAAAATTCCCCGCTAAATTTAGCAGAAAAATTTCCCCGTTATATTTAGCGGAAAGTTTTCTTCGCTAAATTTAGGAAAAATTTCCCCGCTATATTTAGCGGAAAAATTTCCCCACTAAATTTAGCGGAAACATTTCACCTCCAAATTTAGCGGAAAAGTTTCCCCGCCAAAATAGCGGAAAAAAGTTCCCTGCTAAATTTATCAAAAAAAATTTCCCCACTAAATTTAGCGGAAACATTTCACCTCCAAATTTAGCGGAAAAGTTTCCCCGCCAAAATAGCGGAAAAAAGTTCCCCGCTAAATTTATAAAAAAAAATTTCCCCACTAAATTTATCAAAAAAAATTTCCCCACTAAATTTAGCGGAAACATTTCACCTCCAAATTTAGCGGAAAAGTTTCCCCGCCAAAATAGCGGAAAAAAGTTCCCCGCTAAATTTATAAAAAAAAATTTCCCCACTAAATTTAGCGAAAAAAATTTCCCCGCTAAATTTAGCTGGAAAAATTCCCCGCTAAATTTAGCAGAAAAATTTCCCCGTTATATTTAGCGGAAAGTTTTCTTCGCTAAATTTAGGAAAAATTTCCCCGCTATATTTAGCGGAAAAATTTCCCCACTAAATTTAGCGGAAACATTTCACCTCCAAATTTAGCGGAAAAGTTTCCCCGCCAAAATAGCGGAAAAAAGTTCCCTGCTAAATTTATCAAAAAAATTTCCCCACTAAATTTAGCGGAAAAATTTCCCGCTAAATTTAGCAGAAAAATTTCCCCGCCAAAATAGCAGAAAAAAGTTCCCCGCTAAATTTATCAAAAAAAAAATTTCCCCACTAAATTTAGCGAAAAAAATTTCCCCGCTAAATTTAGCTGGAAAAATTCCCCGCTAAATTTAGCAGAAAAATTTCCCCGTTATATTTAGCGGAAAGTTTTCTTCGCTAAATTTAGGAAAAATTTCCCCGCTATATTTAGCGGAAAAATTTCCCCACTAAATTTAGCGGAAACATTTCACCTCCAAATTTAGCGGAAAAGTTTCCCCGCCAAAATAGCGGAAAAAAGTTCCCCGCTAAATTTATCAAAAAAAATTTCCCCACTAAATTTAGCGGAAAAATTTCCCGCTAAATTTAGCAGAAAAATTTCCCCGCCAAAATAGCAGAAAAAAGTTCCCCGCTAAATTTATCAAAAAAAAAATTTCCCCACTAAATTTAGCGGAAAAAATTCCCCGCTAAATTTAGCGGAAAATTTTCCCCTAAATGGGAGGCGAGCAGGAGAGGAGGAGAGCTCTAGCCTATAATTATAATGCAATTAAATGTAAAGATGCAAGCGAGCTGGACAAGAATGACGAAAATAATCCGTGGAGAAGGGGAACAAGAGGGACAGAGGACAAACACAAATCTCCAACCACAGCTAGGTGACTGGTGAGCGACCGAAAAACTCCGCCTGGTCCGGGTATCGAACCCGGGACCACTCCATTACAGGTGGAGCGCTCTACCGACTGAGCTAACCAGGGGTAAGACGTCAGTAGAGCAAACGGGTTTTATCAGCTGCCACCAGTCTAACACCAACAAGGGTGAAGCTTGCAATTTAAGGTTATGATAATAATGCAATTAGATGCAAAGGTGCAAGCGAGCTAGACAAGAATGACGAAAATAATCCCTGGAGAAGGGGAACAAGAGTTTGTTTGTGTTTGTCCTTTGTCCCTCTTGTTCCCCTTCTCCAGGGATTATTTTTGGTAAGTCGCAGTATTGCAGAGTTTGAGAAGCATTGCTGTAGACTATTTATGTGATTTCCTTTACTTCATGCTCTATTTTAGTCTATGGCAGCTGTCTTCTCTTTTTATTTCAGATGCAGTGTTCATAAACCCTTCACCAATCTCTCTTGGCATTTGATTGTATTTACATAAAAGTTATTACATGTATAGATCTTGAAGCATCAAGTATCTTCTGGTAATTTTTTCATCCTAATAATGATAATTTTACTGTCTGAAAATTATTTTCCAAGTGCCCTGGTTTTGTTTAAATTGTTTTTCATTTCCATTCTTTTATAGCTCTGTAATATCTTTGCCACTTTAGTTCAGTTCTGTTTGAACCTTGTACAACAAGCTAAAGCTAGATAAATAAGTGCAAGTGTGTCAGAGAGTTTTAATTCTGTATGTGGAAATACAACTTCAGCCACCAGACTCTTTTTGTAGTCTAAATTTTTTATGGAGTGTCCTGTTGGCTGGTTTGAAGCAACTCTCTGCTGAACCGTATCTTTGGTAAGACCTAAGGTGACATTACATGGGACCAGATCTCTGCATGTTTAAATCTGAATGAAGTGTATTTTCTGGTTATTTCAATCCTCACCCTAATATACAAAAGCATCAAAATGGTCATCTTTTTGCAAAAATTCTCATTCCACAAAGATCCTGTATACAAACTTGTGCAACTAGTGTTATAGTCTAATCAGAGATAAAATTCAACTTCATGTACTCTCTGCATGCATGGTCTTATGTGTATTTTTGTGCAGATAGTATGTTTTAATTCCAAATAAAGATTAGCAGCATCCTGCACAATTGGTCTGGCTACCCTGCAGTGCACTGTGGAAAGAAAGTGTTGCTGCTAAAATTAGAAAACAACAGTGATCTCCTTTTTTTTTTTTCCATGATTAGCGGTCTTAAGTTTGCATGTTGTGTACAGGGTAAATATCAATAAAAGCTTTAAATTTAGTAGTGACAAACAAATTGTTTTGATACGAGGTAGGTAGAAAACAATTTGTTGAGAAATGCAACCTTTTTCACTTTTCTTGCCAGGTGGGAGGTGGCGGAAATGTGTGCCGTGCAAGCGGAAGCATATCAGGACGTAGCAGGGTACTTCAGCTCCACCGCATGTCCAGAAAGCGCGTGCTCGAAAGAACCCAAATGTTTTCTCTAAACCACATGGTTTTGTGAGCTTTTGACCGCATTTGCAACTTGCTGCTAAGGGAAGCCACTGTGTTCGATGTGAGTCAGAATAATTTCAGGCTCATGGTGGAAGAACGATGTGTAAAATATATGTAAAACAGAAGGTTTCCAGGGCTACCTTATAGATGGTGCCAGTCTGTTACCTTGTAAGGATTGAGGTGTGAGAAACTGTGACATTTGATTCATCGGTGTCAACATTACCGTTGTGTAATTCTTGACAGATTGAGAGCCTGACAAGTTTGTAAAAACTGTAGCTGTTGTCCCTATTAAACAGTGAAGTTTAGTTTCTGCAGAAACGTCAACATCTATATTTTTAAATACTATGTTGCCGTAGGGGTTGGTCATTATAATTATGCAACCCTGTGGGTTTTCTGTCATTGTTCCTTCCTGTCTGGTTTTGTAAATCAAAGTTAGTTCACGGCCTCATGTACTCGTTGGTGTTGAGCACTAGTTCTGAGTTTGTTATTCTATTTGTAGCAGGGAAACCATACCCTATAACTTTGTATAGCGGAAGTTCAAGCAATGTTGACATGAGCTTTATACTGTGTGTATCTGGAGGAGGAAATCCCGGCATGAATAGATTTCAACGATCTCAAGAGTGTAATCGTTTCTGAAAGTTTGTAGAGTGGCCATGACAAGTGCATGAAACTCGCCGATAATGCATAAAGACAAAGAAATGTTTGTTACTGACTTCCTCCAACTATCGATGCCTTACGAAGGGAGGGAATTGCGGTGTAAATATCAGTCGTAGGGCACACGGGGTTTGAGATGCGTTGTGTACCATTTGGGAAATCTCCAACTCTGATTCTAGTTTTTGCACCACAAATGGAACTTTTGGGTTTTATTTTTGTCACTTAAAAATCTGTCAGTTTGTGTTGTCCTTCAGTGATACTTATCTTGACTGATGATTGCCCATGTCAAATTGGGGTGATATGTCACTGTTTACTCAGAACTCTAGTGTTAGTGTTATATGGCCTGTTTGATCTTGGAATAATTCTTTCTTTCAACTATCCTATTTGCTTGAGTATCAAGTGTTTGCTTGCATGTTCTTGTGAACTTAGAAAAGTATAGAAATTTGAGAGTGGTAAGTTTAAAAAAAAAGAACATCATGATTGCAGTAGGCAATTTGTTTCTGAAATTTTATCTGCAATTTGTGGAAAATGTAACAGTAGTTCATATGTGTGTGTCAGGATGTTCACACCTCATGTAAGTTCGACCAATCTAAATGAAATGCCATGGTATGTGATATCGCAGAACTTTCAATAATATATTCTTTAGCAGCTGACAACCACATCAAAATGTGAAAAAGCTTCCCTATAACTTACGACGCAGGAAAGCCAAACAAATCTGTACATACTATTAAGAAAAGATGTACACTCAGGCAACTAGTTAACTCCACATTGAATGTGACAGTGCTGAACAACCTGGCAACATCGTAGCTTAGAAAATTAGCTGAGAAGTTAGACAAGACACTTTAAAGGCTGGTTCACGCACTTGCGTTTGACTGTGACCGACTCCACTACAACTGGTTTTTAAGCCACTTGGTACCGCTTATCACCTGCTATGCAGCAGCGCAGCCAGTTGCAAGCAGTCACAAGTGGCTTAAAAACCGATCACAGTCAAGCGCAAGTGTGAACCCACCTTAAGGTTGGATAGCTCTTCTTGTCCGGGCGTACATTCTTCCTTTTCTGTTTTCCCAGCAGATCCGGACGTCCAACCTCCCAGGTCGATCAGCGGCGGCATCGGCTTCATCGATCCCGACAACCCGCACTCCTCCTGGACCTTCGTGGACATGCACCTGAAGGGTGTGCCGCAGCACGAGGCCATCCACAAGTGCCGCTACTGCACCTACACCAGCGGCGACCGGACGCATGTGATCCGCCACGAGAGGAGGCACACGGGAGAGAAGCCCTTCGACTGCCTCATCTGCGGCAAGTCCTTCTCGACCAAGTGCTACCTGACCTGTCCACCAGCGGCTCCACACGGGGGAGCGGCCCTTCGTGTGCGAGCGGTGCGGGAGGGCGTTCTCGCAGGCCGCCCACCTGAGGGCCCACGAAACGATCCACACGGACGAGAGGCTCTTCGGATGCGACATCTGCGGGAAGGACTTTACGCGCAAGTCGGCCCTGAGAATCCATCAGCGGACCCACACCGGGGAGAAGCCGTACGAGTGCAGCAGGTGCGGACGGAGGTTTACGGACTCGTCGGGTCTCAACGTGCACAAGAAGAAGCATGCCGGGGACTGCCCATAGGCACGTCCCCGCGGCCGCGCAAGAGAGTTCGGGAGTTAGAGCGTGTTGGGCGCGGGTCGCGCTTCAAGGACGACTCTGCCTGGTGGTTTTCCGGTTTGTATGAATTACAGGTTTGAGTGCTTTACGGAAACAAAGCAAAACTATTATTATAAACTTCCGGTTATAGCTTTATTAAATCGAGGATTAAGAAGTGCCGTTTGCTGTATTGCTGGGACTTGCTAGTGGCCCATCCTGTCCTTTACCATACTGTGCTTCGTTGCACCTCACCTGTTGTTGAATTCCTCTTTGCAAAGCAAGCAGTTTTAATTTTTTTACTTTTTTTTGTTTTTTACTTTTGGGATTTTGCTCACTTATGCTGACTCTTCTCCCAGCCCACAGCAAGCAATGACTTGCAGAATTGGGGTTGTGTACAACACTACAGTTTCATTTCATGCATGTTTAAGTATGATAGCACGAAAATACTACTTGAACACACGTCATGCACAGCCACTCTTAAAAAACAATAAAATTTAAAAAGAATTAAAGGACTAGTTGGACATACCTTTTGTTTTATTATATTTATGCAAAAAAATTTTTTTTCGTAAAATATTTATTTTGTTAGACACGATTTAGGCGGAGGTCACGGCCCACTAAGCCCCGCCCACAAATCAGTGGCCTCACTCATTACTACTGGATTGGCTTGGCTGCTTGGTCGAACGCTCGCAAGCTTAGTGTCTTCCTGTCACAACGTCCGGTGCCTCTAGTCTGGCGTCTGATACCACCTGCTAGTCGTGGGAGCAGACACGCGGCAGCCTCCAGCATCGTCTGCTATTCCAACACCGTCTATCGTCGTCTGCAACGCCTGTAAGACGCGACCATGAAAATGGCACGTCGGCGTCTGCCATTGTTTGCATTTGTACGTCTGCTATTCCACCCCTGTTTAAAATTTTTCTGCAACGCTTGCGAGACGCGACCATGAGAGCAGCATTCTAGTGTTCCATCATGCACGAGCCACGGTCTAATACAGGCGCCTGTCGATGTGCGTTACAAAGCGACCAAATAGATTAAAAAAGTCAACAAAATATGCAGTCCTTTCAGCTTTTCTGTTCTTTTTATTTTTGCATTATGTCCACGAACAAAGTGGGTGAGATCATGACGCACAATTAAATATGACAAAAATATACACTTTGGCCGGCCAGGTGCTCTGCAAAACTTGAGAGCTACTTTCTTTTTTAAGCGAAACGCTGGGAACACACTTATCTAAACTTAATGCAAGCCGAACGCCCGATTGCCTCGAGCCAAATGACTCGCAAATTCATACCTCTATAGGTATTTTTTCGGTATTGGAACAATGGTCATAATCACGACGCTTGCACAATTCACAGAGCATCGGGCCGCTTTTGCGGGCACCAACAACTTCATTCAGCATCAACATGTCCAAACCAACAAATCGAGCCATATCAAGCAAAATAGCTGACGTGGGACTCTTGGCTTACACCAGTCTCGCTACGAAAGCAAGCAGCTGCACAGCACTTCCGAAGGCGGATACTTGCGACATTTGTTTGCTGTGAACTACGTTGGTTGAGGACTTACTTCTTCCTCTAAACACCTCGGTGAACGCAGAAGGACTCGCTCTTATAAAAATAGATGAGCTGGGCTCTTTGGGCACTCCGCAGATGCCAACAGCCACGTTTGTTATTGTTGCAAACCAAAGTGGAAAAATAAATCTCGGCATACTTTTGAAAACGATAATGACTCTGTCTAAATTACTTGTTTTCTAAACATAAAAAAATTGTCGATTAAAAACCAACATTTCACACGTCAATCATCTCCAGCTAATAAGAGATGTAAGCACGGTGTCGGCATAGGGCAGGGCTTAGCGGGCTGCGGCCTCCACTTTCTCCACCTAAATTATGTCGAACAACGTAAATATTGCAACAAAAACTTTTGTTTCTTCGCGGTAAATATATTTTTTAGATAAACATCCCATTTAGGCTTTTAGAAAAAATAATATTTTTAAATATCAGTGTTTTTTTAGCCTCATATTTTTCAGAATTGAGCAAAGTTTCTCTTATCACAATTTTTGTTCAACGTGTACGTCATAAGCGTCCACTCCTAATTGAAAATCAATCGAATGCCGTGGAAAGGAAGTCGGCGAGCACGGGCCGCATAAATAGCCACGACCACAAAGTGACCGGCCGTTCCCTAACTGCAGTCGGCTCAAATACCCTTTGGGACACCCGAACGTAAAATTAATTAATTGCACGAGGCTAGGCAACCGCCAGTTATCTCTTTGTACGAAGTATGCTAGAGCCTGCTCATCTAAAGCAACGGGTTGTCGGCTGCGATAAGGGCACGGTGTCCATAACGCATCCCCAACCGGTACTTTTACCACGTCCGAAAGAAGTGGTCCTTTGACTTCTTCCCGATGACGTCGTAAAAGCGTCGCGTCGTCGCTGACCGCGATCCTGGCGGTGTCGCGGCGGCAGTGCTGGACGTGGCAGACGCCTGTTCTGCTGCACGCCGCTCTCTGGTGTGACGGTCCGTGGAAGCTTCGCTGGTCGGAAGTCGGGACGCCGCGACAATGGCGACACCCGCGTTCGCTCGTGCTTTTCGCTGGCATTTCTACGACCGACCGCCCGAATCGCGACGTCCGACGGCACGACGCCCCGGCTTTTGCAACGTCGTCCGTTGCCACTTCGAGACCACTTTTGACATACGGGCGGGATGGGACACTTAACACACCTGTCGGAGATGCGCTCCAGGCACCATTGTAAGGGTGAAGAAAAAGCGGAAGATTTGGTGCTCCAGGGGCAACATTTTTGACCCGAGATTGATAGACAAAAATCACGAAAATTGGCTCTGATGCCTCGTTTGCTTGTCCCAATTTCATTTTTTTTTTTACGCTTTTTTATATGTTATGTTTTGAGTGTTCTGCTAGTTGTAGAATGCGCGAGACTCTCCTCAGAACACAAGCTGTATATTTGCAGTGGTGGTGTCTTTCACGAGTGTGCCGCCGGGTTTGTTGTCCACGGGGACGTCTCGAAACGACGGTGTTGTGCGCTAGTTTGTGCTTGCGAATATGGTTCGGGCACCTTCATCGGTGTCTGACGTTCCCATCCCAGACCCCCTGTTTTTCCCACGACGTGTGTCCCAGTGATTTTTTTTTATTTTTGGGGTGTTCTCCATTCACATTTTCTGTGGTAAATTGGTTTCGCCCGTTTACTTCTACTCGATGATGTGCAGGTTTGTTTCCATCGCACAAGCTGGTTTCAGCTTGCGTAGTCGCCTGTCTTTCCTGCATCCAGGTTCCTTTTTGTACACGAGCAAAGTTTCGTCTTAAGTTTTTGTTGACCAAAAATAAAACTGCCTATAACAATGGTGCCGTTATAACTTTATTTAATTGATTGCCAAATACTCGCCGAGGAAACAGTGAAAAACTTACTCTGTCAAGCTTTGCTTCCGCAATGTGTGACGTTGGATTCACGTTCCGCCTTTCTTCCAGCTCGTATAAGAAATCGAGATTGTTTTTTACTTTTCTTATATCCCCTTCTGCATCACCATGCTATTGCTGAATTCATTTCCACAACCTAATAAGCTCATAAAGCTACAGCGTTGAGTCCGTAAAGTGGACCAAGAAGAACTTTGGACTTTCTGGAGATAGCGTAACCCCAAATAGCTTAGAAAAAAAAACAAAAAACACTTTTTAATAACAATTTTTTGTTTGCATTCTTTCGATTTTCATATCAGTTGCAAAAGGGCCCATATAATTTCCCTGTTGCAGTTTCTTGCAGGACTGGAGTGCCTCTCTGAAAAACAAACTGGGTACTTTTTATCATGCACTTTCTACACAATTTCGCTGCTAATAAAACACTCGAATGTTAATGTAGCTTTCCCTTAAAAGTATGACCTTGAATTGTATCATGCAATTTCACACATTTCTCCAATTTTCATGACTATATATATTTTTTTTTCATGCTTATGCCTCTTGCATTCGAGACTTCAATTTGCTATATATAATATACTAATCGATTGTCTCTGATCATGTTCGTATAATCCCACAGGGCGCTTTTTCTGCCCGAGTAATAGAGTATCTCCAAACTTTACGCCATTGCAGTCAGGCTTATGCCTCGAGTGTGGTAGATCACGATTCGGCTGACAGGCTGTGTACGTTTTCTCACCGTTTCTAGCCAAAGGGCTAACTAAACTCTAGGTAACAATAATGATGTCAAGGATTCGGTCACTTCGTACACGTTTGAACGTGACGAGAATCCAACAGCACTCAAGAACGAAGGCTAAGCAAAGACACAAGACAGAACACACCTGTAACTTTGCATTGTCTACTGGGCAATAGAATTTCCAATGTTTACAAAATGTTGCTTGTGCAGTGTTACGGTAGGCTTTTGCTGGCATTGAGCAGCTTGTGAACATCAAGTTTGTTACAGGTGGTTTTTTTTTGCTGGCTATGAATGCATTGGATATACTGGGTGTTTTTTGAAAGCTACACTGATCCGGTTTGTAAAGGGTGAGCTGTACGGCCAGGGGGACGTAGTAAAGGGGGCTAATCGTAACGATCGGTCTGCTAATTAACTAATATAGGCTCATTAATGTTTTAATTATTGAAAATAAAGATATGGGCCTAATTAGAAACTTGCTGAGCATCATCGAAAACCAGTCAATATTAGAAGTACTTGGAGCGCGTGGAAAGCACGGTGGAGCGCTAAAGTTATTGCTCGTGCAGCTGGAGCAAGGCTACCGGCGCAATAACGCGCCCGGGCGGTTTTTCCGTCTCTCATCGTAGCACCAGCCTTGTACGTGTTTCACGAGTGGTGACTTTAGTGCACTACCGTAAAATACCGGGCAAGCGCCCACTCAAAATTGAGGGATATTCGCGGAAAAATGGGGGATGGGCGCTTGTCCGGTCATCAATTTTACATGCTAATGTACTATGCGTATTTTCACAGAACTTGCAAATTTGGTAATGGGCGCTTAGTGTGGAATGGGCGGATGCGCGGTATTCTGCGTACTGCGCTTCCCCCATGCTCAAATTCTTTCTAAGAATTGCCCATTTAATGGTTTTTTAAGATGCTCAGCAAGTTCCTGATTGAAACCAGATGTCTATTTTCACTAATTTGAAAGTGAATTAACAAATTTTAGTTAATTATTCAACTTATCGTTATGATTATACCCATATATTACGTCCTGCTGGCCGTATAACTAACCTGCACAGACCGCGTTGGTGTAGCTTTTACGGCTTTTTGTAAACAAATCTGTTCAGCTTAAAAAAGAAACTGTATAAATCTGGATATAAAAGGTAATTTTTTAAGGCCAGCAATAAGCTAACAATGTAGGTAATTTCAACTTGCAAAAATGTGGTGCAGAATATTATTTTTTTTATCGTGCCCAAATTGTCAAGTGTCAGAGGCAAGCGATATAATCGATGAATGAAGGATAACCTTTCTTTGTTTAGGATCACCCTTAATAAATGTTGGTAAAGTGTTTTGCACAGAATTTGGAAGAGGGTGACAGAGAAAATGTTAATTGGTTTCTGTTCATGTACCGAGTACCTTGGTGTTAGCACAAATTGGTTGAAAACTGGTATTTGTAAGTGCGCCCTGGTATGGGCTTTCGTTTTATCCCCTTTTTTTCTTTTTGCATGATAGAGAAAATGTTCATTGTTCATTGCTTTTTGTTCATGTCCTGAATGCCTTGCTGATAGCACGAAAGAGTTGAAAACTGGTACTTGGGGCTAATGAACCTCCGTGGTGTGTGCTTCTTGTCCTCATTTTTTTGTGTGCCTTTTGAAGTTGCTGTTACTATTTGCACGATTTCTGTAAATTCGCTTTTTCGTCAGTAGAGGGCCGAGGGAGTAGGGTCATGGAGTTTGCCTTGCCACTTGTCTGCAATGGCACGACACAGTTTGCACTGCACTTCCGAAACGTATCAAGTGTGCATGCAGGAAGTGTACCCATATGCCAAAGATATTAAGTGTGCATGCAGGAAGTGTACCCATGTGTTATTCGAGCTATGTCTACACATTGCTTGAACAACTTGACCAAAGGATGCGGATTCCGGTTCATCCCAGGCGAAAATCAGTCCACTTCCAGCTGGATTATGGAACTGGAAATAAGGCGGTCCAGCTGGATTCCAGCTGGACCCAGCCGGAATCCAGCTAGACTGCCTCATGTCCAGTTCCATAATCCAGCTGGAAGTGGGCTGGTTTTCGCCTGGGATGTTACACAGTTTAGGCTGTGTCGGGCCGCAGTGAATTAACCAGGCCGCATACGTGGCTTGCACATGACGTGACCGCATCCTGCTGGTTGTTGTTTCTACCTATTCTTGCACAGAGAAACAATGTCGGTAGTGCAAAATGTATGCCACAATTGGTGCGCACTCGACAGCAAGGCCATTGCTCTCTAAGGCCGGTTCGTGCATTCGTGTCTGTGTGCAACTGAGTGCGTTGTGCTTGTTTACCACTAGGCTTCAGTGTTTTCGGATAAATCTGAAAAAAATCCGATACACATTCGCTGATAAATTTCTTGTCAATTTGGATTTATCCAAAAAAAACTCCAAGCTTTGAGGTCACGGCAAAAAAAATAAAAAGCAAAAAAGCCGGTGTTTTAAAAATAAACTTTACGAGGGCACAGGGTCAGTGGACCTGAGGAGATGCCACTTCAGTTTCCTTTGAACTCTCAAACTACTGACAAAAGGGGTTTGCCTTTTAGCTCGTCAAGGTTTCTTGAGAAAACTGTTCATGGCACCCAAATTTCATTTATTTTATATTTGATTTTCTTTAAATAGGAACCACTATAAAATAAATTCCAAATATCAGAAAAATAAGAATATAATAAAAAATAAACTCCGATGAACCCGAAATTTTCAGCAGAAAATAAACTCTGAAAAACACCCTCCGAATTTTCGTGAAAAATAAACTCGGAAAAAATGAAATCCTACTTATGACCACTTGGGACGACGGGACATGCTGGCACACTGGCATCATTGATTTGGTAGCCCCGTAACATATCTTCCAACATGTCTCTACATGTCTTCTCATTTTTTATGCGTCATTATTTTACCGGGGGCTCGAAATAATTCTCAATATGTCGTAAACGGCCGTTTCCTGTAGAGCGTACGTTTGATCTTGGGAGAAATACCCGAAAACCTTCGGTCTATACACTCTGTGACAGGTTGGGAACCCGACGGGTGCTTTGCCTACGGCACGCTTCCCTCCTGCCCTTCCGCCGGGCCTCTGCTGCACACGCGGTGAAGTGATACGAAAGTCGGAAAGCTCCTGCTTGGGGCAGAGCGCAGGTTTCTTAACGTGCAACCGTCTATATTTTTGCGCAAGTCGGAAGCAGTACCAGACAGGTGGCGTCGGCGCGTTTGATGTGCGCCTGTCGTAAGCAACCCCGAGCGAGCCCGACGCACTCGGTGAAGGCAGGTCACGCACTTGCGTCTGCTTACAACCATTTACGAGGTGGCCCTGGGACTGCATTTGCAGTATTCGTGAGATCAAATGTATATGTACCGTCTACGAGAAATGGTCGTTTATGACATTGTCGAAAGTTTGTCCGAGCCGACAGCGGAAGATTGATGCGCGGTAAAAGAGGTACGAAAGGCACGGAAATCGCAAGTGTACCACGGCTGCCCAACGAACGGCACGACTCTGTTCTCTCGTGAGAGATCGCAAGAGGTCGCCGCGGTCCTAAGCAGTCGCGGGTGTGTGAAGGAGCCTTTACGCTGCGACACAAATGTGCGAGCCAGCCTTTACGTGCATTGGGGAGTGTTAACGGCTGCAACTCTTGCGTTTCCCCCCCGCCAGACACGCAGAGTCTGGAGCTAAACGCGACGACGGTGAGCTTCCTGTGTAGCGACTGCGGGAACCTCTTCTTCACTCTGGCAGACTTGGACGAACACCGGAGGCGGACGCACCAGGAGTCCGATTTGAATCGAGGTGAGAGAGAGATCGTTCTCTGCTGCCGATTGGACGTGGCGCCGCAGCTCGACCGTAATCAACCAATTAGGCGTCTTTGACTCGTTTGCGAGTTCGCAGTCGGGCATTATTTTGGCGAGAACATCTTGCCAACGTGCAAATAGCAGGAGGTGTCCGGCGTGCTTGTTTGTGGTACTACTTTGTCCACCAGTCGACGTCAGCTTGTGCGTGACGTTGGAATGACTTGAAATTTCCAAACAAAGTGCAAGTTGTCAGTGGCTTCCATCGTAAAATAGCGGACGATCGCAATTTCAGCCCGCGTTCGATCTCACTTCGCCGCGGTGCTCTGTTCGCTGCAGACAATAAAATTTTGTCTCAGTCTGTTAGCAGACGACCTACGATGTTTTCTTGTTTTTTTTTCCGTCTGCAAATGGAGCTTCGTCTGCAAATGGCGCTCGCATTAGCGGACGAATCATCTATGAATGCGCTCGCTCTGCAAGAGGTAAATTAGTTCTCGCTCTTGTTCTCGCAGTGACCAAAGTCGAACCCCAGAGGAGAAACGAGGAGTACCGGTGTCGCTTCTGCACCTATTGCAGCGATTTGCCGTCCGACTTGGCCAGGCACGAAACGTTGCACGTCGGTAAGGCGTCTGCCCCGGGGCAGCAGATGCCCTACCGGTGCCAGATGTGCGGCAAGGGGTTCAAGCTCACGAGCAGCCTCAAGACGCACCAGCGCACCCACACGGGAGAGAGGCCGTACAAGTGCGAGACGTGCGGCTATCGCTTCACGGTGGTGTCCAACCTCATCCGGCACCGGAGGACTCACACAAACGACAAGCCGTTCACGTGCGACAAGTGCAGCAAGGCGTACTCCCGCAACGAGGATCTTTTGGCGCACGGCAGAACTCACTGTAGGGCAGCGGTCTAGTTTTGGATTCCTGGCAGCTGTCGTCTGCAACCCGTGGTGTCTGATATTCGGGGCCATTAAAAGAGATTTTGGATTACATCTACAGCGAACAATATTTTCTGCGTAAAGGCCCATTCACGCACTTGCATTACGACCGAGTTCTCGTGATCTCCTACGATGAGAGTGCACGCTGGCACCATCTATGATGTGACCCTGAAACTTCATTTTACTAGAGTGAAGGTTTTGTAGCATTTGCAAGATCCAATGTAGATACTAGCATTTGTGAAAAATTGTTGTTTGTAATATTGTAAAAAATTGCTGAATGCAAAAAAATGATGTGTGAAAAAAAAAATTGGAAATATACAGAAATGCCAAGTGTTCCACGATTACCTAATAGGTGGCGCCAGCGTGTCATGTCGTCGTAATAAATCCCAAGAGGTTTTAAGGTGTCCGGTTGAAACAAGTGAAACCAGCCCTTTATAACCCGGTCACACAAGCTTTCCAAATGACATTTAGACAGTGTTGGGAAGTACTTCAAGTACATTGTACTTAAAGTACTACTTCAAGTAGGTTTAGGTAACTTGTACTTGAAGTACATTCTCTGAGTATGTACTTAAAGTATTTTTTTTTTTCTGGTACTTTCCAAGGAAAGTACAATTCCTGACTTCAAAGTACATTCTCCAAATTTGGTTTTGTTAAATTTGTATCACGAAATTATGCTTTTCAACTCCGAAGAAATACTGGGAGGGATATTCTACTCTCACCAGAAACGTGAGCAGACGACGCATCGCACCGTTTGTTCTGGAGGCGGCTTTCCTGTAGGTTTTTGAGCTCTTGCTACTTCTCGGTCGGTCAGCGCAAGCGAGGAGGTTTATAATATTAGGAGAGCAAAATTAATCATAATGTAGCACCTGAGGCTGTGGTGCAGAAAAATTAAACTTTGAAGTCGAAGAAAAAGACATCAGGATAACGTCAGAATGTTTTGAGGCATTCTCTTTTGTATTTTCCTTCGATCAATCCCAAGTGTCACATTATGATTAATTATCACCAGCTCGCTTGCACACTCACTGTTTTTTTGTTTTTTTTTTTTTTCATTAAGGAGAGGCATTTTTCTATGAGAGGATTGCTTGCGGAAGCTATGGGGCTGACATCATGCTCTCTCCTAGTACATTTAACCCCCTTGGGTCCAACAATCCAGTGCAAGCAGCGCCAAATTTAGAGGAGGGACTTCTGAATTTGGCTCCTCCGGAAAATAACTACTCTAAAGGCTGAACTCCATGGGACGAATTATGTGACGAATAACTGGCGAACGCCGCCCGACGGCACGCTCGCTTTGCGCGCGACGTAGCAGCCACTGTGTTGATTCCACGCGCAGAGCAAAAGCCGCCGGGCGGCGTTCGCCAGTATTCGTCACATAATTCGTCCCATGGAGTTCATCTCTAGGCCACTTGACTTTATCAAGTGTCCGCCGCTGTTTTTGACAATAGGTCATGCACCCTTGATTTATTACCCCTCGGCAATGCATGCCAGTTAGAAAATTACTGTATAGGGGAAAGAAAGTGCACCCTGAAATATTTTGTAAACATATTTGTACTTTACTTGAAAGTACATTACATTGCACCCAGTGTACTCACTACTTTACTTGAAGTACATCACGTCTCATTTACTTTGCACTTTACTTTCAGTACCTTTTAGATGTACTTTACCCAACACTGCATTTAGACAA
Source organism: Ixodes persulcatus (assembly GCA_013358835.2). Classification (NCBI taxonomy): domain Eukaryota; kingdom Metazoa; phylum Arthropoda; class Arachnida; order Ixodida; family Ixodidae; genus Ixodes; species Ixodes persulcatus. Next base: position 23,517 of record JABSTQ010003570.1, read on the forward strand.
GTGCTATTCAAATGGCATGTGTGTTTTTTTTTTGTAAGTTTTGTTTTTTTTATTTTTAAGCTGGCATTTCAGTAAGCGTCAGTGAAATTTTTTTTGTGATCGTGTAACGTCTCAACGTTTTATTCGGGGAGGGCTATACCTCTCCCAAGGAATTCTAAACAGAACACAGCTATGACACTAATGTTGACCCTTGTTAACATTGGGGCAGTGTGAGGATGTGTCCCAGTTGTATTTGGTAAGCTGTTTGTATTCACTTCTAAAATTTTGTTTACACTTGTGGTTTGTGGAAACTGTAGTTGAAACGAGCACCTGTAGCTAATAATAATAATTTTATTTGCACATACTGGATGGGGCACATGTGGTGGTGTGCGGGGCTAGGCAGATAGGTGAAAACCCTTACGCAGAGCGCCTGCCAGCCCGCCACCACCTCACCTCCATCAACCATGCTTGGTTCTGGAATGAAAACGCATGTTTGTGTTCCGTGAGCTCTCGAGTGGCTATGACATGCTAGTGCCAGCGTTCGCAGTTTGCAAGCACGATCTCTGCCTGCCCACACACCTCGAAGCGGATTTCTGAAAATGTAATAGATCGCTGCAAAATTCAAAATTCAGCACGAGGAAAGTGCAATGTCCCTAGGCAAAATATTTTAAAGCACAAGAAAATTGTGTTTATAAAGCATACACAATTCTGGAAGTACAGATGCATACCGAGGTTTTATGCCCAAAAATACACAGGTATAAAAAGTGAGGCAAACAGGACACCTGTGTTGCTTTGGTAAGAGCTAACATTGTCCTTGCTTTTTGTTCCCTTTTTGTACGTTTTTGTTTTAAACTTGTAAAGCTTAGTGATTTCTAAATTATTAATTGAAGCGTAATGAATCATTTAATCAGAAATAACATATCATTTGGTGTATAACTAGTTTCGACAAATTTGAGGGGAGCGGAGATGTGATCTCGGCTGTACGAACGCTCGTGCAGCGAGAACACCACTCATAACTTTTTGCTCGCGCTTGTAGCCTTTGCGGACGACGTTCTCTATCATTTCGAGACCGAAAATCGCGCGTGTACGGCTTTGAGTTCGAGGGGCGCTGAAGGGGAAGCTTGCGCCGACTCCGAGCAACCCGTTGACGAGAACGAAAGTGGAAGTACCGCCGTTGGCCTGCAAAACATTTCTTCAGTTAAGTTAATGTTTATTTCTCGGGTGGGGACTCTTTCCTTCTTTCTTTAAAAAAAAAAAAAATGATCCTAGGAGTGGGGTTGTAATTGTTTTTTCAAATAACGTATTTGCAGCACGTTTTTTTTTTTTTTTTTTTTTAAAGTTGTTTGTTCGTCTTGGTCGGAGGCATTGATAATCCACCCAGAACTAGGCAATCCAATCCAGCGTGTGTCGTGGCTGTCGGAGTTATTGTTTGGTCTTTACTAAATTTTGGTGTTTCGTACGTTGATTGCTGGATGCAAAAGTTGGAGCACTGTCGGCATTGTGCGTGTTTTGAGAGCATGAATAACGTGCGTGTGGTGGGTGTGCTTTAACGAACGGGAGAGAAGACATCCGTCATTCTTCAGTGCACTGCTGCCACGGATCCTCACCATTTCTGCCGCAACAGCTGCAGATCGGAGAACAGCGAAGAAGCACGAATAATATTAATAATAATCATAAAAGTTAATGATTCAGGAAGATCATGGCACCTCAAAAAAGCGACAGCCCGTACTATGGAGGCCCATCTTTCCACACGTTTTGCGCGTTTGTAAACTCCGTCAAGTCGGACCTGAGAGTAGTTTGTGCCCCGTGCGTCTCTCCGGTGTCTTCCGGAGTCTTACCTCTCGCCGGGGGGTGGTGCTTGCGGGAGGCAGTGAACGCTTGCCGCGTCCTCAACTCCGAGTGACAGCAGACGCTGGCGATCAGCAGTGCTCGCTTCGATCCATCTGAAGCCCAAGTCGCGCGCTTTTGGAATCTCGAAGCAGACGCCGCAGGATACGCAGGCAAGCAGGTGCGGGCAGGCGAGCAACCGCGCTACCCCTATCTCTCTCTCTGTTCAGGGCGAGGAGGAGCGTACAGGACTTCACGTACAGCCTTTTGGGATTTTTTTCAAAAGGTCTATCGCTCAAAGGCTGAAAGATCAAAGAACTGTGAAGGGTAGCAGAAGACCTCAATGAAAACGGATCTTTTTTGTGTAACGAGCGCCGTCTGGGGAGTTGTCTGCAAATTACAAATGGAGGGTAGCCCAGCATGCCTCCGCCCGTTGGAACAGATTGACTTTGTGCCCTTGTGTCAGTTTTCATTGCTTTTTTATGCCCCATACTACCGATACTCAAAAAAGGATAGACGAGCGCAAAGGTAGGCGCTGACAATGTCGGTTATGCGGGACGGTCCCCTAAAAAATGACTAAAGTAGGAAGCAAGGCCAGGGGGAGAGGACGTATGCTTGTGCAGAAGCTTACTGGAAAGAAGTCCATTGCGCTTGTGAGTAGCCCTAGACAGTCTCGGCCTTTGGAACATTTATGGATGCTCCTGTGCCAACATCGTACAGCGCGCGCTTCGAAAGCGGACGCAGTGTAGCGCTCGTACTCCGTTACAGCACTCCTTATCAAGTTACCAACTTTCCTTTCAAAGCTTTTTAGAGCGCAGCTCTTAGGCGCCCGTTTCTGGCATGAGCGGCGGCACCGTCGGCGTTGGCGTAATGGCGCGGTGCATTATGGGAAATGTCCCATAATGCACCGTGCGGGGAGGAGGATGAGGGGAAGGGGAGGAGGAGTAGCAGGGAGGATACGGAGGAAGGGTATACCCTCCCCTCAGTACCCTTCCCTCCTCCTCCTCAAGAGCTGCGCTCTAATTCCGCATTACAGGGTGTTGTAAACGTCTTTCTTTTTTTTTTAGTTTTGACTAGAAAAGTTTTATACAAGGGAAAAAAGAAAAACATATTTGCACTGAATCATTGCAATGATGGGGCGTGACAAAAGGAGTGCTTCGTCATCACAATCCAAGGTTACTATAGTCTTACAGGGCGGGAACAGCATCAATCTGACAAAGGATGAGAAGCAAGAAGTGCGCAGACACAGCGCTGTGGGCGAGTTGGTTGATCGACCAATTGGGCCAGATTTCTGCCTCTTTACTATGCAAAGTGCAAGCTCGTCCGCTCCTTGCACAATGGTTGCTGTGACGTCGGAACGCCGAGCTCCGATTGAAAGGCGAGTGGGTAGACATCAAGGGAGCTAGCACTGAGTTCTGCCCACTGTCCTTCCGACTAGAGCCAATTGGAGCTTGGCATTATGACGTCACCACAACCCCTGGGCAAGAAGCGGATGAACTTGCGCTCCGCATAGTCACCTACAGAATGAGAATGGCGAGGAAGGTGTTTCATTGCCCCACCTCAGTGCTAGCTTCCTACCTTTGATAATGCATAGACGTGCCATATAAGCCTCGAGCATGCACGCACTGCGAAAGGCGACGAGCGCGTGCTGGAGTCTGGGCATTGGAAAGAGATGCCTTGTCAATCTCAGCTTGTCGGTGACTGTAGATCAATTCATTTCTGAAACTCCGGTGGAGAAGCGAGGCCGCCATTTTCCTCTCAAAGGTCACCACCCGCCGTTTGAAGCGCCATCTAGACTCTGTACTTAAAAAAAACCCGAGTATGCCACGGCTGCCGTGGTCACTGTCCGTCCCCATGACGGCCACGGCACGGCTTCTGTTTTTTTTCGCATTCTTTGAATGCGAGTGCTTTCTGCGGATAGGCTTGGTACTGAAGCAATCTTAGGGCCCTATTCTACACGGCGGGACCGGGACCCAGGCGAAAATCAGTCCACTTCCAGCTGGGTTATGGAACTGGAAATGAGGCAGTCCAGCTGGATTCCAGCTGGGTCCAGCTAGACTGCCTCATTTCCAGTTCCATAATCCAGCTGGAAGTGGACTGATTTTCGCCTGGGGACATTACCGCCGGCTGCAATTGGACGGCGGTGCGGAGCTGTCCAATCGCAGCAGGCGGTGATGTCTCGGTCTCTCGGTACCCTTTGGTACTACCGTGTAGATTAGGGCCTTTGGTCAGCCGAATCTTGTTTTCAGGCGGTTCCACATGGCGCCAACAAAGGCCCTCACAAATGCTTCCTACATGTCGAAATGACAGTGGTGGAAAAGAGCTGCCCCATTACTGTAGAGGTCACATGGCCAGTGATGTTTCTACGAGTAAGTTAATCTTTTGGTGTTCGCATGAATGGAAATAAAAAGTGCCTAAAACGAGGGTGGGCCCCCCTTCGAGGTTTGGACATTACTCGGGATATTATGGGTGAATGCGAATACTTTACTAGGGGGAATGCAGGACACTCTCCTCATTTGCATTAGACAGCGGTGGCCGTGCCGAATCCTCCCCTAGTGGAGCGGTGTATTTGGCACACCTCTTTCCTCCCCACTCTCCCTCTCGTCAGCACAGCACGTGACCAGGTGACGCCTCGGAACGCTGTGCCACTGCTGCCGCCGTCACGCATGTTTCCCTGGTTTTTAGTTCTCATCTTATTCTACGTATTCTCTGTCGTTTTTGCTTTTTATTGCTTTATTACTTTTTATTGCTTTTCAGAGTTTTTCGGGTAAACCTAAATTGTGAAATAATGTACTGGCAAGTGTCTTTTGAAGTTTCTTTTTTATTTATCCGTAATCATGGAACCCTAGTTATAAGCGACCATTTCTCATAGGTAGTGCATAGATTTAATCTCTCAGATACTGCCAAACCCTCAGTTTAATTATACGCAGATCGAAATTGTTCCAGAGCTGCCTGATAGATGGCACTAGTAAGCCAGCGTGTGCCCTCGTCTAAGCAGTTGCGACGCAGTAAATTGCACTCAAATAAGGATACATGAACTGGCCTTTGTTGTTTGTGTCTACTGTAATGTCCCGACAGATTGCCCACCTAAATGCGAGCGCAAACCGGGTGAAGCTAAGGAGCGGGCTAACTTTTGGTGTGCGATCGAGAAAGATACAATAAAAAGGCTATTTTTATATTCTGTGACCTGCCAAACTTGTTTTCACATTGAGGGGCAGTGAAGAGCATAGACAGCTGACCTTCCCATTCAGCAATGTTTTCTTACCTTCCGCCGTAACTAATTAACCCAATTTTGGCCGATGAAACCTTTGGCCAAAACACTGCAATTACTAAAAATAAGCTATCTATCGGTGCTCAAAAAAAAAAAAAAAAAAAAAGTAGCAAATTCTGTTAAAAATAGGGGTGGATTATCTTTTGGGGGATGTTAGGGTACTCACATTCCTGAACATGACCGGTGCTGTTCTGGCTCCAGTGCTTGTCTTTAAATGAGAATCACATTGTATGTCATACTGCTGCATTAAAAACCATTGTGTGCTTTTCTTGCAGGAACAGCAGCTCTCTCTGGTGTGTTCACCCTCCTTTAAACCTTGAAGGTCAAAATCTGCCAGTATTGTCTCAAAGAATGTCTACTAAATGCCTCATCACTGCCTTGGTGTGGGAGTGGCCACCAGCACAGCCAATCGTGGCACGGCCAGTCCTTGAAAGCCTCTCTGTTTCTATCTGTGTAACAGTATTGGAAAGATCACCGGTGCTTATTTTTCTGAGTATTATTCAGCATAGTGCACCTTCCTTTACGTAGAAGGGGTCTTGTGTGGGGGGTTGAGGGGAGGGTTAGTGACAGGGCAACACAGAAAGGAAAGCTGATGCTAGGCTTCAAAGATTGGTGCAGTGCAAGAGAGATGTGCAATAGAGGCAGCGTGCTGATTGCAACCCTTTTTGGGGAGTGATCCAGTTTAAGGAGATATGTGCCATAGGAAATCATTCTTTTTTTTTTTTACAACAGCTAAACAAAAATTTTAGCTTATAGTGCCTAATCTCTTTTTTTATAAATCTGGTGTCAGTTTTATATACCTTCTTTTTGTTCTGGGTGGAGTGTACAAGCCAAAACACAGGTTCTTGTTCACACATGGGACATGGCCAGAAACCCGAAAGAGCATCGTAAAATAAGCTATTCCACTCCTCTGACCCATTGAGTGCAATGAACAACAAAAATAGTGTGTGCTAGACCTCTTTTATTGTAAAATAATAATAAAAAAAAGACAAACTTTTTATTTTTTATTTTTTGTAACTTTAAAGGTATACATCATAACTAGGGTTCTGTGTTTTCGGATAAATCCGAAAAAATCCGGAAACACTTACCGGTACCTTTACCGTCAATTCGGATTTATCTGAAAAACTCAGAATTTCAAGGTTATGACAAAATAAAAAGCAAAAAAGATGATCCTCTTTTTAATATTAACTTTGTAAGAGCACAGGGTTAGTGGTCCAGAGGAGATGCCATTTCTGTTTCCTTTGAAATCTCAAACTATAGACAAAAATGGTTTGCCTTTTAGCTCATCGAGGTTCCTTCAGGACAACGGGTTATGGTACCCACGTGATTTATATTTTTTTAATATCGGGAACACAGGAAAATAAACTCAGAATTTAAGAGAATTGAGAATCTAACAAAAATAAACACTGATAAACTCAGAATTTTTAGCGAAAAATAAACTCCGAAAAACACCCTCCGAATTTTACGAAAAATAAAACTTGAAAGCAAGGAATCCTAATTGTAACAAAGCCTTTATAGTTGCATTCTACAGGTTTGAAAGCATGCGCATGCCAAGTTTGGTTTTGATAGGGCTATATTAAGGCCAAAACTCCTTTTGCATTCACTTTGAAGATGCCCCAAAAGTTAGAAAAAATAAAAATGTGTTTGAATAGAAATAGAAGTGTTGGTGGAAAAATAAAAATGTGTTTGAAAGAAATAAATGTGTTGGCGGGCGATGCCACAATATAAAGAACCTCGCACGTAAAAATGCCTCAAAGCCTTTTTTTTTTTTTTTTCCTAATTGCACCATAACATCAGGTCTGGATATGTTCATACATAAAAGAGAATGGTTAAAAAATAACAGAATGCACTAAAACCCAAAATCACAATGTTAAAAAAAGCCTTTTTTTTTTTTATTTACATCATTCCTCAAAGTGAATATAACCCATTTTAGCAATAATGAAATTACCCTGAGTTTTATTCTTATTTGTTACTTTCAAAATGCAAAATTTTTCAAAAAGTCAGAACATGATCATTCAAAATGAGTGGTGTAATGCTATGAACACTATGCAACACTGTTAGTGGGAGCATGACATCGGCACTCTTGTGCATTTTAAGACGGAGCATTGGAAGGCGCCAAACTTGACCACTTAAATTGCTGCTCTGAATGAGAGCTTTCTACTACAGTGCAGCCCACTTATAACGATAATCAGAAAACCCAGAATTTCAATCGTTATAACCAATTATTGTTGTATCTGGACTAGAAACTGACCATTTCCAGTCTAGAAACTCTAGGAACTGATCGTTATAAGCGGTACATCGTTATATGTGGTATCGTAAGTGGGTTGCACTGTACACTATAGTGATTTTTATGGTACCAATTTAAATTCAAGAGTAAAACAGGAAAAATTGGCAATCACTGGCTCGTGCCAACAGTGTTGTGCATTGTACATCTTCATTTGAAACAAATGTGTTATTGCTGTATTTTTTTTCTAAGGTGTGAACATGCACAGTATAACGAGATAGCTTTGAGCAGGCACATACTACTTCATGCAAATGCATGTGTGTACCCTTGCCGTTTGGGGAAATAACACTTGAAATGATGTTGCATCCCACATAGCTCACATTCCTACGCATTGCCCCCATAGACAAGTCAAGCTAGAAAGATTTTATTCAGCCAGAGTGTGCCTGAGAGGCTCCGGGTAAAGGTGAACTCAATCATTCTGATCTATATACCAAGCAGATCAAGTGGTCAAATAAGTGAGATGACTCTATTACCCTTGTTGCTAGCTGTTTATCTTTTTTTTTTCTTTTTTTTTTTTATTTTGAGCACTAGTTTTAGTTTGTAGCTAGTGGCAGCACAAGCAGATATAGTGCTTCATTCTGTGTACAATGGTTTCCTGTCTATTGACAACTCTCCTAAACCTTGCAGGTCGACCATCTGGCCATTGTCCCAAAGAAAATACAGTGAATGGCACATTTCTGTCTTGGAGAAGGGGTCCTGCCTAGCAGCCGAGTCAACAGTTTGGGGTGCACATTGGGTGCCACAGTGCCCTTGTTTGCTCCAGTACCTCAGCATTGGATGAAAGTGCTTGTCACCTTGTCTTGGGCTATTGCGTAGGACCGACCCTCTTTCACCCTGGCCTAAGTAGTGCAACCCATGCACCACCACTCCATTTGTGTCAACAAAACCAGTGTGATGCGGTTTTCTTGCCACTGTTGCTTTTGCCTCATGTTTGCAGCTATGAAACATGATGTCTCTCTGTTCAGACTATGTTCTTGCATGGCAAGCGGTGCTTGTTTCTATGCTGTAAGTTTTTATGTTAACTTTCCTCTGGTACTATCGTGAACAGTGTGAGCGGGAATGCTAGAGTGCGTGGCCTTCGATACATGCTGCACCACCTCGAGGCTGATAAAACGGGGGAGTGAAGAAGAGGGGCTGTGAGGGTGTGCATGCATTGCACACTCGTCTTGCAGTCTTCTCTTCACTCTGCACTTTTATCTGCCTCGAGGTAGTGCAGCAGTGTATCAAAAGGCACACGCTCCAGCGTTCCTGCTCATACTGTTCCAGAACTAGAGTATTTTTTTAAAAACATCTTTAGATTATGAGTTAATTCATTGCAGACTGCAGAAGTAGTCCACATTACCATAATATCCCGAGATATGCCCCACCCACTAAAGATAACCCGCCCCTATTTTTGGCTCGATTTGCGATTGTTTTTTTCAAAAACACTTAAAGATCGCCAACTTTTAGTGATTGCAGGGTCCCTGGCCAAGGGTGACCTCGGCAGAAATGGTGTTACTCAGCCACGGCACGAGATAAGCGAGCATTGCTGACTGGAAAGGACAGTCGTCCTTGGTTCATCACCCCTCCCTGCTATTAGAAGTTGTGCAGGTCACAGAATCACAAACTAGCATTTTTTTAAACTTTTTTTGATCGCACACCGAAATTTATCCCACTCTTTATTTTCACCCGATTTGCTTTCGATTTTAGGTGGGCTATCTCTCGGTATATTGCGGTAGCTGCTGCAGTGCTGCGGTACATTGTTCTTTTGTGTTTACAAAATAAGGCTCCTTCCTTATTAGTTAAGGCCATGACAATGCAATTTGTGCTGAATCAATCAAGGACAGATTGGAGTACACAGCAACTCCGTGTTGATGGAGTATACCTGTCTTTGTGTTACCTCAAACATTGTCGCTACTATGTTGCATGCGATATTGTTGCCTCTGGAGTTCTTATGTTTTAACTTTGCTCATTGGTTTTTTAGTTCTGGAATGAAGAGATATCTAGATGCTTATATGAGTGCTCAGCTACATGCTGAAGGGAAGTGAACAGAAGATTGAGGATCATGGGCTCGAAATGCGAGCTTTCTTATCATCAGCTATCAAGCTAAGATGTACAATAGCTTTCAGAGCGTTTTGCTTTTCTGTACGTTCTCCAGATAGCTTGGGGTACTAAAATATTAAGGTGGACTAGTTGGTTCAACATACTCATCGTCTGGCCTTCGCTCATTATACATTTAGAGTTTCGATAGCTCATGGTACTTTAAACATGGTTACCCCTTGTCCTTCGAGCAGATGGCGTCTTAGCAATGATGCTCTGTTTGTCTGATAGGAGTAGGATTACAGGGGTGGCAAATAGCACCCAATTAATTCATTAAGTGCTTGTTGAGTCTGGAACGTGTCATTTAATTAAATTATTGACCAACTTCTACAATAAGTTGGGCAAAATAAAGACCCACCTGATGTCATCTGCTGTCTCTTCTTGTCAGCAATGGCCGAGACATCGTGGTGGGACAAGCACGTGAAGCTCGAAGACATCGAGAGCCAGACCACCGCCCTGGAAGGCGAGGCGGAAGGATGGCATCCCAAGACGCCGCCACGACAGGAAAAGAGGCACCAGTGTCGCCTGTGCCCTTTTTACAGCCGCAGTGTGGATCGCGTCATCACTCACGAAAGGGCACACACTGAACGAAAGCCTTTCAGCTGTCACATCTGCCAGAAAACATTTTCCTCCAAACATCTATTAGGCCCTCACATAAGGATTCACACGGGCGAAAAGCCGTTCCGGTGCGGGGTGTGCCCGAAGGCGTTTACGCAAAAGTCTAGCTTGGTGCGTCACACCAGGGTCCACACCGGGGAGAAACCCTACAGGTGCAACATATGTGAGGGCACATTTGCAGACGTGTCCTACTTTTTGCGTCACAAACGAACTCATTATAGAAGGTGACCATGCCGGTGCGAGACCCGTGAAACCGTACTCAAGCGAAGAGCTGATGTGTATCGAAAGAGGCACCGATCGTGATGAACACCAGTCGCACGATAACTCTAAAGAAGGTTTGTGTACAAGACATGTTTAAGGTTTTACTGTTGGCTTCACTGCCTGTCAGATATGTTTTTGGCATAGAGAAATGCAGGGTGCAGCTTTATTAGAGTTTCATCTGTGAACTTGTTTCGTTAATACGGATCCCGTTAATACGGGCAACTCACTATATAGACAAAATGTTCAAAGAAGTGTCCATATTAACAAGGTATGACTATTGTGATTGCCACTCCAGGAATAGTCACAATACCGCTTTCCTGGCCCGTTTTCGTATTGTTGTTTCCAGTGGCGTCACAAGGGGGGTGTGGGGGGGGGGGGGCAGACCGCCCCGGGTGCAGCGCTCCGGGGGGTGTCGCGACGGACCGGTGGGGGGGGGGGGGGTCACGGCAGGCGACGAGCGGGGGGGTGTCGTTGCAGGCCACTGCCCCGGGTGCCGCTGACACTAGTGACGCCACTGGTTGTTTTCTTGTTAGTGATTTGCACCCAACACCTTAACAGATTCTGACTGTTCTTTTCTTCTTTGAACATATGCCAAGTTAGATTGAACTTTATTATGAACAAGCGAGATAAAACATGTTAGTGAAGGCATCTCAAATCTCATCTGTGGATTTCAACATGTAGACCTTGCATAAATATATAATCTTCCGATATGACCTGTGGTTTTCTTGTACTTGATCCTTGTTTTTTCACTCTTGCAGCAGCTGAATATGTTGTAGGTTAAACTTCCTAAATTTGTTAAACATTTATTTTTGCACCCCTTGTGTTTCTCTTGGTTTGTGGTCAGTTTAGTGGGATTATCATATATTTTACAATGCACATTAAATACTGCAGTACATGAGCGTTCAACAAACACATGCCAAGTGCACCTTGTTCCCAACCTTTCTTACACTTGAGCAACACCAACCAACAATGGAAGACTGCAAATGGCTCGTCTTTTGCAGTGACAGGATTTCGGCAAATATTGGGAATAGATATATAAATTACATTGCACAAATACATATAAAGCTCAAGGAGAAGCTTATATTTGGTGACAAAAGATTCTGTAAAGCTGAAATGTGAAAGTTTGCGAGCAATGAACCTGTTAATGCAAGAGTATTTACATTTACAGAGCGGTCGGTTCGTCAAGATGCTGCTTTTGTTACTCTGGCAAGCAGTGTCGGTTTCTTGTTTGCTTGCCAGGACCGAGCCATTAAACAGACGAGTATTGTTTAGAAAACTTTGCTCATGCTTAGATTGACACACACTGTCGTACGGAGAGACATTTCAGCCTACGTCAAGTGCTTCCTCCAAACGATGTTACGCGATTGAACTATTCTAGGCTCCTTTATAGAAGACATTGCTGAGTTTAGTGAAGCCACATACTGCAGGATGTTGTGTTCAAGATCTGCAAAAATGACTGCTCATTTGATTTTGTTTAGATGAGCTGGTTATTACGAAGAGCAAACAAAAGAGAGATTTCTTCGCTTTCAAACTACAGATTTCTTCATTCCCCAAAGGCGCACGGTCGCACCCCTTTTTAAAACGAATGAAGAGACAATACAGGAAATGCAGCGTCCGAAGTGCCGTCTGACGGCGCTCCCGCCGATTGTTTGACTCGAGTGCCGTCTCTTTAGCGAAGAACAGCTCATACAACAGACGAGAGCACTTGTCTGTTGCACATCTTTTCTCTTGTCCCTGAACTATTTTTTATAATGAATCAGCACCAACTATAATGTGCTGTCAAAGTGAGAGTGGCAGGGCACGTCTTGCAAACGGCCGGCCTGCAGCACGCCCTCCGTGCCTCCCGCTACGGTTTAGCTGCGCCTACGCGCTCGAGGTGCCTGAAGTGCCGAAGCGTTCTAGAAGCTCGGAAGCTCGTGCAGGAGGCGGGACAACTGAAACGCCCGCCTGCCGTTCTCACCTTGCGAGTGACTATAGCCCAGTTTTCGACACTTCTGCTTTTAGCATATTGTTACCAAGATTAGTATGCCTACTTTCTCGGTACTTTCATGCGCTAGATTATGGCGCAACTGTCGTACTAACATCGTCGTCATAATGTGGATAGATTGATAGAAGTGTGGCCGCCCCGTAGATTCTTCGCATTCACGCTCGACAATCTAGATTTGTGCGGTTATATACCGTAACACAATATACTGTCAAGACCGGTTATAACGAAGTCAACGGGAATCGGAAATCACTTCGCTATATCCGCTATTTCGTTATAACCGACTTAGGTTATAACCAAGTGCAAAAGGGAATGGGAAATCGTGATCGCTTCGCTGTAGCCGCTATTTCGTTATAAACGGTCTCGACAGTAGTTGGAAAAAAAAACATTTAAGCGGGAATTGGTGTGGTACAGTGAGGTGCAATAGAGCCAATCGAATCCAGATGAAAATTTAAAAAGGATCACTGATAACTTTTGAATTTACCGTAATATCCCGAGAGATAGCCCACCTGAAAGCGAGAGCAAGTCGGGTGAAAATGAGGAGTGGGCTAACTTTCGGTGTGTGATCAAGAAATGTCTTGAATGTGCTATTTTTGTATTCTGTAACCCGCCTAACCTGTCTTCACATTGAGGCGCAATGGAGCATAGACAACTGTCGTTCCCAGTCAGCATTGTATGCTTATCTCCCGCCGTAGCTACCTGACCCGATTTCGGCAGAGGTCACCATGGGCCAGGGCACTGCAATTACTGGAAGCGGGCTATCTTTCAGTGTTTTGAAAAACTAGCAACTCGTGTCAAAAACAGAGGTGGGTTATCTTTTGAAGGTGGGGCATCTTTTGGGATATTACAGTAACCCTTTTGAATCAATGAAACTGCTGTGCCGCAGCTGTAGTGTTTGTAACTAAAAAATGTGAAAGATCCTGCTCGTACTACATTCCTGTACCAGAAGTAGTGCTCGTTTCACCGAGTATCGTATGATTTTGTAGACTTTTCCCCGATGCAGTGACCCCTCGAAGAACGTCGCTACAATGGACGGAGGTTTCGAACTGCCGGGGCACCCCTGTGGTAATGCACCAGCTGCTGCACTACCAGATTCCATAGCACCTCCAAAATATTAAAGGGGCGGTGCAACGGTTTCAATGTTGAAAGAATTGCCTGTTTGCATTTTTTATATTGTTTATCCAAGCCCAAGTGACCAAAAACGAGTCACCTTTCCTCGAAAAACTTCTATTCTGCTGCGTAATCGCAAGGCAAAAAACGCATTATTTGCCGATCTGCAGCCGCCTGTGGTGGCTACGGGAACTAAAATGACAGCGTCTCTGGAGGTACGCGGAAGACAACAAACCCTGTCCCCGTCCGCTGCTACACTCCCCGTCAGCCCCGTGGCGATCCGTCCTTTGTGTCCATCGCGCGCCGCGACCTTCGACGAGGCTAATCCTTTGAAAGTCGGCAATCGCGGAGGAAGCGGCTGGGGTCTCTGAAAAGAGGGCCCAAGGGGAAACCGCGTGAACCCCCAGAGTACGTCACTCGAAAGTCGGCGTGGAGAGTTGAGGCACTTCGACCTTCGATTTGTTTCATTTTTTTAAAAAAGAACTAGCTCTCGCAAGAAAATGCGGTTTTCGGTTTTTCGTTTCATATGTGACGCAGATTAATTTCCGCAGTTAATTGGCCAAAGTCTGAAAATCGTTGCACTGCCCCTTTAAGATAGAGTTTGGCTGTTGTCGCTTGCTACCAGAAAGTACGAGCTATGCAGAAGCAGTCCAAGATAGAAGCTCTGCGAGGATTGGGTACACAAATCTGTTTTGAATTGCATGATCCCGTTTTTGTTGCAACTGATTTGTGTTTACTGTCCTCGCCTTTTTACATCATTGACTGGTTTCTCGTATTTTGAGTGGGCGGATGCAGAGATGCTTGTATTCATATTGGTGTCTTCACTTTTTAGTGTGACGCATACATTTTGGGGGGAATTTCTAAAAGGAAGCGGGTGTAAATGCACATTCATTCAAATTTTGATTTTAGAACTTTCTTAAAAAAAATTTCAAACTGGTGCTTTTTGACAATATGTGGGACATTTTGACAAGTTCTCCACGTGACCTATTCAGATTCCTTGAATAATCTAAATGTCTCCAGGAATCTCAGGTTTTTGTTTTTATCTACTATTATGTTAAGTTAATATTGTGTGTAAAAGATGGATGGAATTACAGGTATTTCAGTAAGCAAATATTTTAAATACATGCAGCAAATCTGCAATCAGTTTTCTAAAAAGATATTCCATTTCACTATGCCTGGCTAAGTATTGTAGTGGGACATCACTCCATGATTGTCGACGTCTGTACTGACAAACATTCTTGAGCATAACCAGTGCAGTTTTATTTTCTAAAATCAGCCTAAATGAGCACGCTTTGCGGGAGCAACTCTCGTGCATTCATCCTCTTATGAATCTTGCAGGTCGAACACTGTGGGCATTGTCGAGAAAATGCCTATTCACTGTCCCTATCGAGGCTTCATCACCAACGGCTTTTTCCTGGCACAGAACTTTGGATGTGTCACCATTTGCAACATTTTGATCACATTTGGATTCGGCGAGTTGTAGACAAAGCAAAATTCCATCTGTAGACAGACATACCCGATCAAGCCCACTACGACTTTTTTTAATGTGAATGTTGTCAGTGCGGTACGGCTTCTACCTGTGATATTTCACTCAGTTGCTGCATAGAATATGTAAAGATCCCTGTACCCTTACCTCGTCCTTTCACTGCAAGTAGTGCATTTTTTTTCTAAGTGGCGTTTGATTTGGCATAGGTTTTATTCCCATTGGTAGGGTGAGACGTTACTCTTAGAAGACGACCAGCTATTGCCATGCATATCGCCGCAAAACGTGTACATGCCCATAAGCTGGCTACATCTATTACATTTATTGTAATGCTCGTTCATTGGTTAAGCCATTGAAGACCGCCAGTAGAAACTCTGCACTTCAAGTAGTCAATCGCTCGTACGGCTGTAGTGCTTAAAAGTGCAATTGCTTTATTTACACCAATCCGGGTTGCATTTTACGCAAAGTTGGCAGACCCAGATGTAAAATTCCCTCTTTTTATGTTTCTTTCGTCCCCAAAACCTTTCGTGATTGGAACCACCTTCCCCCTTCTACAGTGACAAACAGAGACTTTGATAGGTTTAAGGCTGGGCTAGCTATATATGATTCTTGGTTTGAGGCTATACCAACTTTTAATTATGTTTGTATTACCAAATCTCTACCCCCTATGTAATGCTTCGGCCTTGGGGGTATAATGAGTGAATAAATCAGTCTGGGCAGTGAATGCCTCGGTGGTAACATTTGTAGCTATAGAAAGTCCACAAGACTGTTTTGAGTGACGTATGCTGAAGATTTCATTGAATGCCGTGCCTCAATCAATTCTTCTCTAGTTAATGTCTATCTTCCACTACTGCACCTTGGAGCTCTCGAATAACCTTTGGCAATGCCACGGTCCGCAAGCTACATCTTGGAGTAAATCAGAGCCGGCTCAGTCCGGTCTGACATGTCTCTTCAGCAGGTCTCACCGCGGGAGCGACCAGGGACAAAGCCGAGAGCTTTGGCTGCGGAGATGCCGGGAGCGAGCAATTTTCTCTCAAGTATGGGTTGAGTGGCTGGCAGCAGGAGACACGCCAGCAACCAGAAGTCGAGGACCAGTACAGTTTCTGCCCTTACACCGGTAATCAAGAGCTCGTTATGAAAGCCATAGAAGTCGGCGTATGATGCATAGAGTTACTGGTCGTGACTGCATGCTCAAAGATTCTTTAAATCGTGGCATTTCCGGGGGTCATCAATATTACGTTTCAGGGACTCTGTTGTAAAACTGGATGTGTGCCCTATAGGTGACCTACAAATTGGGAAATATTTTGTGCACTCTGTCATCACTGCACATGACCATAGCTAAACAAAAAAAAATATTTTTTGGAGTATTTGGGTTAAATTTTTCTTCTGGGTAGTTGGACTGCTGTCTGACAACCCAAAGGTCGTATTTTTTTTTATTGTCTAAAACGATGCAAGTTGTAGTCATAGACACGCAAAAAAAACCGCATCGTGAAAAAAGATTTCCCCGCGCGCGCGCGCGCCTTTTTATTTTTGGCGTTTAAATTTCCCGCGCTCACCTCCTCGCTTCTTTTGATCGGTGACGTCAAAAATCAGGAAATTTAGAAGCTTTGCAGGTGACATTTCTATAAAATTTAATAACGGCAATCGTAACACATGTTTTTTAACGCAATTGCGAACGCACTGCAGCCCCTCTTTTTGAAATACCAGAAATCAGAGTTCGGTGTGATGTTGCTTCCTAGATTTGTACCCTCCCTCGGAAAACTTGGCGGCGCTTGTCGGCGAGCAACACGGCGAGTCGGGAAGAAACCAGATTTTTCCCGCGCCGGCGTGATATCACCTCCTTCTCGCTTGGGGTCGCCGTAGCAACGGCGGAGGTCTGAAAAAAAGTCGAGTCGCAGGAGACCGCAAAATTTGACTTACTGCACTGACGCGGATCACGCGGGAACTTCAAATTCAGCTTTTGGAAATTATTTTCTTAATTCACAAATACTGAATTTTCAAGTTTCGAATTTTGAGGGTAATGTCCCGGCATCGTTTTCAATCGTTTCGGATAATAAAAAAAAATATGATTTTGATGTGTCAGTGCCCCTTTTAGTAAAGACAGGGCATTCTCATCATCTTACACGGTCTCCAAAGAGAAAATATTCTAAAATATGCTGATGAATAAGCCAGAGCTGATCGAATGGAGCAAAGGTTATGAAGCCACCAAAAGACAAAAGTTTTGACGGCGCCGAGATTCAAACTTTGGGTCTCCCAATATTCGGTTGGGTGTGCTAACCACTACGCCACACCACCTGGTTTTCTTCACCGTTTTCTATTCGTCTTAATAAAAGGTTAAAACAACAAAATTTTAGCACCTATTTTCTTGTCTAATTGTCAACCACATTCTGGCCACACCACAGAGATGCCAATTTTTCGTTCGAAAAGATACCAAAACATTATTTCAAATGAATAAACTGATTACCATGTTGCACCTGGTAGATGTTCCCGAACGTCATTCTGTTCAACTTCGTATGAAAGCAGCGCCGTTCCGCAGAACTACAGCGCTGAGCTCCGAGCGCGCGTAGGCTGTCAAGCTTGGCCCAACCGGATTTCTCTTCTCTCCCGTGCCTGTTCAACTCCTGCAGGGAGAGGGGATTCTTAAGCAGAAATGAGCTACTTTTTTTTACCTCGGCAGTAATGCGGATCCAGTTATAGACCAGGTTGTAACGCACTGGCACCATCAAGTGGCGAAGGTCACAACCACGCCAGCCTCTCTGTAGCCTTGCCTGTTGAAGTTAAACGTCACGTCATGAAACACGCTGGAGGCGCCGGATCTCCAGAGATGCATCGCGCTCTCCGATGACTGCTCTTTGAGCACTCGCTGAAATCGGCCGTTTGTAACTAAAATATATAGTCATCTGTTCAAAATACAAACGTGCGATCATCACTAGCATATTTTGTTGACCATGTTTAACTTATTTTTTAATGTGAGTTATATTTCAATGTTCCTTTCGGTGTCCCTTTAATGCACCGAAACGAAATCTATCTAATCGGAGGTGTTCCGAAAGCACACGCAAACCTGCAATCGTCACTAGCATGTGGGTGCATAGAACGCGGTGCTGCCAAAGATTTAGTCTTTTGGCGGCTTTTGTAACCTTCGTTTCATTCAATGAAGCATGGTTCATTCATAGGCATATTTTCGAATATTTTCTTTTTGGAGACTGTATAAGGTAATAAAAGTGCTCTGTGATATATTCAAAATGGCTCTTGATTTTTGCAGATGATGATACCGTGCTTCTTAAAGAGACACTGACAGGGTATTTATGCTCGCCAAGGTTTCTATTTGTACATGACATGTGAGAGCCCAACTACCCAGAACACAATTCGCAGCTCGAAATTCGTTTTCTTTCTGCCCGAAAACCGCCGACCGAGAACTGGCCGGTTTGAGTCGCACTCACTCTCTTCTCCGCGGTCATGTGCCGTTTTCTGTGGTTTAGACGCAACCACCAAAGATAATCAAAGTCGTGGGTCATTGAAGGCACACACTCAATACTAGAAATGGACAAAAAATATGATACTCATTTTTTGTGTCTTCTATAAAACTGCAAATATGTTAATTGAAAAAAAAAAAAAGTTGCACAGCCACGTGACTTTTGGTATCTTTCTCCTCCTCTATAATTCTTCTTCCTCCTCAGTTCAGTTTCATTTTCGGTTTTGAGCAGTTGCGTTTTTTTTACTTTATTAAAAATATACATGAGACCGTAGCAAAATATTGATTGGGTAGTCTTCTGACACTATAATGAATTGCCTGGCAAAAAATATAAATAAAATATTGGGGGGTGTCAGTGTCCCTTTAAGCTCCAAACAGGAAACAATGCATGTGCATGTGACGGGAGAAACAGTGAGAGGGCTTCTGGAGCACAAGCATATGCCACATGCCAGCAAGTGTCGTACCGCGCTCCATGAGCCGGCGTGCACATCCAGAACACCTCTCATTGGAAACATTTTGTTTCGGCGCATTAGTAAGACAGATAGAAAACATCGAAAAGAGGAGGCAATATGGTGTAGTGGTTAGCATGCCCAACCAAATATTGGGAGACCTGGAGTTTGAATCCCAGCATTGTAAAAGATTTTCTCTTTTGGCAGCTTTGTAGCCTCTGTTCCATTTGATCAAGTATGATTCATTCCCTGCATATTTTCTGACATTTTGGAAAAAATATATACGAAGTAAATAGTTTGTCAAACATCTCTTTAAGGTGAGGTTCGTCTTTCACTACTACAGTGTCAATGTCTCGGGTTAACTTTGACATTTTTGAAGTCTGCATTGTACCTCGAGTTGATGAAAATGTAAGGATGTAAGGCGGCTTAATCAGATATGACACGTCTACCCAGCAGGTCTCGCCATGGGAGCCGTCAATGCCCAGGTTCAAGGCTTTGGTTGCGAAGACTCTGGGACCAAACGCAATTCTCAAGACTGGTCGAGCGGACAGCTGCAGGAGACATGCCAACAATGGGAAGAACAGCACAAGTGCCGTTTCTGCCCTTACTTCAGTTTGAGAAGTGATGCGTTGACCATTCACGAAAGGACACACACGCGAGAAAGGCCCTTCCGCTGCAGCTTCTGCCCTAAAGCATTCATCCGGAAGGATCACCGACGGCTTCACGAAAGGATTCACACGGGTGAAAAGCCGTTCAAGTGCCAGACATGCCACAAGGCCTTTGCAGATGGGAGCTCCCTTATACGTCACAAGAGGACCCATACGCGGGAAAAACCGTTGAAGTGCTACCTGTGTGGGGGAGTGTTCACACGGGCATGCGAGCTAGCGTCGCATCAAAAGGTATGCCATTCATGAGGGACAATTGTCACGCAGCAGTCATGAAGGCAGTTTGCACGTCAGACACCTTTAAAGCATCAACTTGTGCTTTACACCCTCTGATGAAACTGAAGGCATTATTTTTGAGAGCCTTGACTAGGGTAGATATTTGCCATGTTTTACGTTCCATATTCTCTGTGGAGCATGAAATTTTTATGGTTTTGCTGTAGAAATATTTATTATCTGCATATAAATATTTGCACTGTAAAAGGATCATTGCCAGTACAAAAACAGTAGTAAAAGCTATTAGATTATATTTTGAAAGACATCCATTGTTCCAATTACAGGCCTAAGGCTAAGGGAAATTCAACTGTCATAGCTGTTACTCAACAGAACAGTGCAACCTCAGTCTAACTTCTTTTCATTGGAGATACAGTGAATTCCTTTTCAATTCTAAAAATTTATCTTTGCAATTAAATGATTGGGAGTATATTGTCTGGCTGGAGTTGTGTTGTGTTTTAAAGTTTCCTTCCTTCCATTTAAAACTTTTTTTTTCTCAATCATCAATTTTATTTATAAGCTTTATACTGTAAGATTGAATCAATCTTACATATAAGCTTCATATTGTAAGATTGAATCAACCTTGCATATAAGCTTCAAATTGTTCAGGGTGCTCTGAAATATAAACTTCAAGGTTTCGTTTTACAGTTGATTGCCACAGAGATAAAGTGCTATTCCAGACCAAAGTGTTATTCCTCAGTAAATCAAGACATGAATGTGCAAAGTGATTGTGCTTAGTACTGATCGAGTGGCCTCGTTTGTACAGAGCGCGACACTCTTAGCGCAAACAAGCGATCGCCGGTTTTTTCACTTTTTCTCTTTAAATCCAAGGGGTGTCATCCAAGTTATTATTGCTTCGGAAAGAGCTCATTTAGTTTTATAATGTAAGCGATAAAATTTCGTGCTCGCTAATATTATTTAGAAGTAAAATGCGAAAATGCGCCGATGTCGTGTTCGCGCTAACAGTGTCGCGATGTGTACAATCAATGCTGCACTTTATACTGCAGTGATAGAGAGATGAAGTGCAGAGTGGACATGTTTATTTGTATATGTATTAAGAGCTACTGAAACCTCATAAGTTACATAATTTTTACATTACTGGGCTATCATCTCACTGCAAGTGTCACACCAATGGAAATTAATTTTCTTACCAGATCTCTCTCTGCATCATAAAATTTGAAGATTAGGTTTATTTTATAAAATTTACTTTTAAAATCACTTCTTACACCATCAAATGATAACTCTCCCCTTTTACATATCATCCTGTGTGGATCATCAGCAAAAGTTGGGGTCCCAAGCTCATTAACGATGGCATTTCACTCATCTTTGCTTTTTTGCACAGCACGAGAATGGAACCACCTGCCCGATTTGATTGCTACTCTGACTGTCTGAGTGCTGTCACTAACCATTTCTGCAATAATGCATAACTTGTTTGATTTTTTGTTGCTGTTATATGGGGGGGGGGGGGCATGAGCAGATCCTCTGCTGTGACCGAGCCAAATGTGCACTGAGCAGTCGATTTTTACCATGTTAAATTTCTAAGCATTGCTAACGTCGTCTGCAAACACACCCAATGGTGACTTTGGCAAGTTTGTTGCTCTCATTTTTTTTTACAGAAGGAAAACTGTGTCTTGACATTTCAGACGGTACAACTGACCTGCTCAGTGCACATTCGGTAAAAGTTTGAGCTTTCTTGGCGCCAATGTTTCCGGCTCAATTTACAGCGAAAGATCCGCTTGTGCCACCTTATATTGTTAATTTGTTACAGTTTCACAACCCGTTGTCCCCCTCTACAATGCCTTCAGGTCCCTGAGGGTATATTCAATAAAAAAATGAATACATTTCTTTGAAACCCTCAAGGTCACTGTCAGTTTCAGTAGTTGCTCATTGTGTTTGCTACTAAGAAATATGCAATTCTGGAAAAACACTTTGGCAGCTTAAAAAGGCCCAGACAGTGCAAGAGCTTTTTTTGTATATTTTGGAATTGTCTCGAGTATTTCTCAACGTGCTCGGTCATTATTTCGAGGCTGTAAATAAACAATTTTTGATCAGGTATGGGGCCACTCTCCGAATTGTTTCATGTACCAGTCTACTGAGATATCTGGATCAAACATCCCTTTGAAAGAGTAAAAACGCAAAAAAGCTGGTGAGCAACATGCATTCATGCTTTAACTCGGGGCAAGGTAAAGCTCAGTTGAGACAACCGTGGTTGACACTAGGGGTATCGCAAACTTTTGTCGAACCTCGATTTTGACTTCGAACTTTCACTAAAGTTCGAAGAAGTTCGACTTAAGGAGAGTGTTGCACTTTGAAAAACGCGGTGAGGACTAGGGGGTGTCGCAAACTTTTGTCGAACCTCGATTTTGACGTCGAACCTGGAGGTTCAACTGGTTCGCCAAACCTTCGACCTTTCACTAAAGTTCGAAGTTTGACTTATGGACAGTGTGGCCCAGCTTCTACACGAATATTTCTTCGAATATTGGGAAACAAATAAATTAGAAAGTAGTTTATTTTATATTTTATAAAATGGTTACCAATGTTTACACCACATAAAAACTAAAATATGTGCTTTTAATGCTTTCGTTAATAATGTGAACCAGCGATGTCAATACACCCAACAAATATTTCACTTTTCCTCCTCCAGGTGGAGTCAACTGTTTTTAAAAGTCGAACTTCAGTTGAACCTTTGTCGAACATCACATTGGAAGTTCGAAAATGTTGAACTTGGTCGAACTCGAACCTGGGCCGATTCGCAACATCCCTATTCATAACCCGATATCCCACACGGACATTTGATGCAAAGCGCTTGCTTGATAATGTTCAGACCACATTGGGTGTTCTTGACAGTGCACGAAGTGACCTTCATTCACAAACTTCACATTATCTCAAATTCTGGAGTTCTTTCTGAAGCACTTCTACCTTTTTCTTTTGGTTTTTAATGGTTCTATTGGTCTTCTGATGATTTTCTTGCAAGTTTGTGTACTTCCGTGCGATGTCGGCTAGTTGCTTTTCGAGTCCCACACATTCCAATCTGTCAGGATTCGTTCTGGGATTTGTACGAGTGATAGAAGGACTAAAGTTAACTTTGACACGAAGAAGGAAACATGGTCAATAGGTTGTCTCTAGCGTCTGAGAGGTTGCGATAGAGATCGCGGAAGTCACTCCCAGCGGATGTGGACGTAGTGGTACGGGTTGCCCCTTAAAAAAATTTACAGGGTTTCTTTTACCGCAAAAATAAACGACGCATTGCAGAATGCTGATTCTCCACCCACACATAGCGTTAGCGATCCGAATCAGATGCCAAAGTTTCAGAACTAAGGTATTCTTATACGCTGTGTCATACTTTGTATACGATGCTGTTAAAGCTACTGGCGTAAGCATGTGGCCTCATCTACGGTTTTCTTTGAGCGAGAATGCATGCAAATGATCTGCAAGATCAAACTCCATGCTTGCCCGCAGCTTCGACAGCGTTGCATAACAGTATAAAACATAGGCAGCAAAGGCATCCATTTTATCGAAGTTCATTTTAGCAGACGCCCGTTTACAAAATCTCTTTATAAAAAAACCAGTTTAGAAAAAATCGCGATTAGCCTCCTATTAGTAAATTCGTTTTTTTTATAAACACAATTCAGGGTGGGGCAACACAAAACGTTTTGCGTCTTGCCTGGTTTATGGGGGGGAAGGGGGGCAACGCTTGGGAACACGCCTCAGTGAATTGCGCACTAGCCTTCCCCCCTTTTCGATAAACAGCGTTTTTCTAAACTGAGGCTCCGCTTTCTCTAAAACGTGCTTTCATAAAACATGCCGGCCGTTCTCTAAAACATGTTTCAATGAAACGGTGTTCAATCAACGATAGTTAACCCATCAGCCTTGGCCAATGTGAATAATCAGTGGGATAACAAGGAATTTTCTTTCTTTTCTGGAGGAGGGGGGGGCTGTAGCTGGGTGTGAAAAATAGAGTGGAAAAGGCGAGATCATTTGAGGGGGCTTTCAATCCCCAAAACCCTCCTATGGCTATGTCACTGCAAATGATTGTGGCTTAGCACAATGCAGGCCCATTTGTCTTTATATGCCCCAGGGGTGGCCAGAGTGACATGGGGTAAGAGCCGCAGACAAAAGTGCAAAAGTTCAGAGCCGCAGAAGAAAAAAGGGGGGGGGGGGGAGGGGGATACTTTTAACAACATGGAGGGATGTCCTTTCCGAATTGGGGACAAGTATAATTGTCGACAACAAATAACACCGGGCAGCAAAACGTTTCTTCAACCGCTAGGCAAAAATGAATGCATGGTTCGCCAGCCAGCCACAATAGGCACATACTATTCGAAATTCTTTCTAGAACTATAAAGGAAACAGGGTCACTGGGCACATCTATGTGTCAAAATAAAGTTCAGCTGTATGTATGCAGTGTAGTACAGAGCTGTTAAAACTATGTACCTTTTTTAATTCTAGAACTATTAACGTCTTGGGGATACAGGAGAAGGGGGGCACGCATACCAAAGAGCCTTGAGCCAAACTTAAACTCGCGAAGAGCCGCATGCGGCTCGCTAGCCGCAGTTTGGCCACCCCTGATATACCCCATACAAAAGTATGCTAAGTAAATATGTTCTACTACTTTTCGTTTCAGCATCCCTTTAACTCATAAATGCAAAAAGCGAGGAGAATGTTTTCGACTCCTGCTGTTATCCTTTTCGGCTGCTCATCTACCATGACAGGAAGGCACCAGTGGATGAAAAAAAACTTGGAAAAGGTATCTGGAAAGCTTCAGAGTGGCAGCTAACTTCTCTGCAGCTCACAGGAAACCCCTCTTTGAGCCAATCAATAGATGACATACTTTAGCAGGGCCATAAAAACCAGCTTGGTGAAACGTTTAACTCGTGCGCATGTCTCCTACACTTACAATGCAAAGGTAATTAATTAAAGTACAAAGAAAGAACAAAACAAAAAACGTTCAGCCTTTCCACTCTCGTGAAGAAGGAAGACCAGCGGAGCTGTACTCGATACGCTGTGTGCTTCTTCTTCGTCATCGTCGTCTGTTTTTCGCGCTGTTTCCTACGATGAATTCCCACCAATGCGCCCAACTATCCATTCTTCTATTATAGCTGGAACGGTTGCCGCCATCTATGAGCAACGGCGGAAACCATACTGGTTGTGCGCTTGCCGCCGTCGCTTATAGATGGCGGTAGCTGTCCAGGTAGGTTTGTGTCGACATACACGGACACGATCCTAGGGAACCTAGCCCTTAACAGCTCCGCTGTAAAAAAACAAGTCGGAACATGTGTGCTTCTTTCAGAGGTAGTGAGAGCTGCATATGTCGCCCCTTGTCACATTTATTATTTCTTCGCACGCTTACCTGGGGTGTGGCCAGGTGGGGTGGAGGGGGCATGTAGGGCTGACGATTCCCACTCTCCAAAATGCAGTGCATCCGGACTGTTCAAATTAGGAAGGTGACACATTGGAGATGTTCATTGTCGGATATGTTCTACATACCACACCCTTGCATTAACTTCTGTCACTGCTCACAGCTGATATATTACTTTTTTTATGCATGCTTCACTTCTCAAGTGAATAGGAAATGAGCATATAGGAACATAATCCACTTTGAAGAAACGGGTATGAGCACATAAGTTCAGCGGCAGAGATTGACTAGCAATCTTGAGCGAGTGGGCTTGAACTGCAGGCGTCTGCTAAATTGAGCACCATTTTAAGGCACTGCTACTAATGCTGACATTAACATTGCTTCAAGGCCTAGAGGACTGTGATCAGTGTAACTTACATTGATGCCACACGTCTATCAGAGAGAGTCAATTCGCGAGGCCAAATATCAACTCACTTTTTTTTTGTCTTAGTCACCGACAAGACTCCACAGAAAAACTCGATGTGATTCAAATGCTTCAATATACAGGCTTTTTTTTTAGCTGCACCAAATTTTTAAATAAAGGGGGGAAGGTTATATGAATGCGGTTTTCACAGCGTGTTTAAATGGTTCGGAGATATTAGATGGGAATATAACCATCACTATTAGACTAATTAACTAAACTTCGTTAATTATTTTTTAAATTACTGTAATTAGGACATATGTTTATATAACCAACTTTGAGGCAGTCGTATGCAAGGAGGTTATAAGTATTAGGAGGGGGCACATTGCAATATTGGTGAAGCCTAGTCATAAGAAGTTTAAACGATGTTGTACCCAACCTGACCGCAGATCTCTGGCGATTGGTGCGCGTGACATGTCACGTGTGAGATGGATGGTTGATTGTAGAAGGATTCCTTGCAGGCTTGCGCGCGCTCCGTCCGGTAGGTTTTATCAGATCGAAGGCTGGACGTAGGTTAGCTACGGTCATGTGATGTGGTCATGTTGGGCTGATAAGTGAAAAAGGAGGAAAATGAGAAAGAGGCGAGGCGTCAAGGGAGCATGGCTTGTAGAGGCTACACGGCTGACGTCATGCCCTCTCCTACCCTTCTATCCTCCTTGGTCGTATGCCAAGACTTCTATTTTGTAGATTTTGTGTAACCAGCCCGTAATCCATAATATTCGTCCCCAAACTTTGCACTTTTATCCGGCTAATGTAGTAAAGTTCAGCTAGAGAGCCCCCTTCCCCGAGTTTCCCGGATTGAGTGAAAAAAAGTCAGATTAAGTAAAAAATTTGAGGGCAAATATCTAGGAACATGGGCTGGTTACGCAAATTCTACAAAATGAAACAGTCTTGGCATACAACTGTCTCCAAGCTTGTAATATAAACATATATGCTAATTGCAGTAATTAAAAAGTTAATTAACAAATTTTAGTTAATTAGTCTGATAATAGCTATGGTTATACTCCCGTCTAATGTCCGCTGAGCCATATAAACACACAGTGAAAACCGCATTCATATAACTTTCCCCCCTTTATTTAAAACTTGGTGCTGCTAAAAAAAAAAAATGCCCTGTAGAGTGGTACATGGAAAAACTCAATGAGAGGCCAAGTACCTGAATAAAACATGGTTTATTGGTGGCCACAGGATAATGGTTGAACATGTTAAGATGCACTCAATACATTTCCACAAAAAGAGCAGAAAAAGCTCTCGATATTTCCTTGCAACAAATACAATGCGCAAGAACTACCAATACTGACAGTGCCCCGAGGGTCTGAGACAGATGTAAGAATGCCGTAGCATATGATGTAGTTGCTCTCGGTGCATTTAGGCAAAATACAATGCAAGCACATTTCACTCCTCTAATTGCCATCACACATGGTACAACCTGTACAATCACTGAGGGCCCTTGACAGACCTGTGCAGGGATGACACGTCAGTGTGATGTAGAACATGTGTATGGCTATCTTCTTTCAACAATAAATGTAAACCTCAAAATTCACTTTTAAGTGTGCCCAAAAATTGTTGGAATTCTATTATCCAACACTCAAGTCACAAAAAAACACCTTTATGTGGGAAGATCGGTAATTTTTGTATAGCGACATATGCAGTCTACATACAAAAAGATGGATGGTGACTCCAGCCAAAAAAGTGAAAGCCGTTTACAACTCCCTGTAATGCCGAATTAGAGTGCAGCTCTTGAGGAGGAGGGGAAGGCACGGGGGGAGGGGCACGCGACCTTGGTGGGGGGGTTACGTGACCTCGGGGGTCACGTGACTTTCGGGGGGGGGGGGGGGGGGGGGGGGGGGGGGTCACGTGACCTCTCAGTTACGCCGACGGCGACACCGCTCAAGCCGGAAACGGGCGCCTAAGAGCTGTGCTCTAAAAATACATTCCCTAATCCATTCTCTGCAAAGAGAAATCTCCTGAATTGAAAGGAAGCTAAATACATTTCCAGCACCTATCACACTGCAACGTACGCCAGGGCTGCAAGGACCATATTTTTTAATGTACAAGTCACTTTTTTTTTTTCTCAATGTTTTTGTCGGTGCGTTTTGTTTCGTTAGCAGTGCCATTTTGAGTATTGCAGCACCCCCTGGGGTGCATCGGATTTTGGGTTCGCACTGGGTTGAGCGGAAGCTGATCCCTTTTCATGTGCCATTGATGCGCGGAAGTGACGAGGTCCGACGAAATGGTTTCACGACCGCCATCCGGGTTTTTCTACTGTTTGCCCCAACCCAGCAAAAAGGAAAGCTAGTGGCAGCCCTTTCCCACTTCTCTCCTGCCCTTTTTCAGTGAAACGGCCTATACAACTGTGCAACTCGTATGCATTTTGTTTCTAACAGTATAAATGTTAACTGTGAAAATTTACCATGGGGGTGATATTGCTCGTTCGATTAGCTCACATATGCGAGCTTTTCCGTGCAGTTTCGCTGTGCCAACCGTATAAATATATAGGTGCAACTTATACGGAGATGCTTTTACAGTTGTATTTATTTATTATGCAAACCCTCAAGTACTGAAGCATTGTAGAGGAGAGTGGAAAAAAAAACACAGAAACAACAAAAAAAAAAAAAAATGGCAAAGTATACAAACACTAAATATGCACAGTAATTAGAAGCAAAAAAAATGATGTCTTCCACAAAGTAAAATAAAACAAGAAGGTTGTGCAGAAGCCTCACACAAAAACGCGAACAAAGATTGCCGGAATAGCATATCATCAGATATAGATCTGCGGGAAGGTGGATCCATTTGTTTGACGTGAGCGGGATGAACGAGAAAAGGAATGTGTTAGTTCGGCAACGAGTTAGTCCAAATTTATACAGATGATCGACAAGAAAAGTGATAATTAGACCTTGTAATTGAATGGTCTCGTAAAGATGGATGATGGTAAAATTTATGAAATAGGCAAAGACGAAAAAAAAAAAACCACTTTCTACATATATTAACAAGAAGGGTAAGGAAAGAATAGATTTCATCGCTATAACGCTGGCTGCTTGATTCTACTTAAAAAGAATGAAACAAACAAATATTTTTAATTAGATCAAGAGCCCTATGCAGGATGCCGTAATTAGGATCCCAAATTGAGGCTCCATATTCTAGTTTGGGGCGTACAAGAGTATTATAGAGAAGACATTTTAGCTTAACTGGGGCTTTTCTGAAGTTACATCGCAAGTATCCCAGCGTGCGATTAGTGTTGGTGATTATTATGTCGATATGAGGCTTCCAAATTGATGATATAGTTACATTTAGGTATCGATACGATTCCAAG
Source organism: Ixodes persulcatus (assembly GCA_013358835.2). NCBI lineage: Eukaryota > Metazoa > Arthropoda > Arachnida > Ixodida > Ixodidae > Ixodes > Ixodes persulcatus. The sequence continues at coordinate 52,395 of JABSTQ010003570.1, forward strand.
TTGAATGCCTGTTAGTGCATATGCTGAAGGGCACGCCACAAAATCTTGCCACAAAATCCACATAAGTTTGCATTTGTTAGGGTTTAGTTTCAAAAGCTAATTTTTCCACCAAAGAGTAATATTATCCAAATACGATTGTAAAATGCGTCTGCCATCATAATTATAAACTTCGCAATGAAGAACAGGGTCATCTGCATATAAATGCATCGATGAAGAAACACAAATGGCTAAATCATTATTATTAAAAGAAGTAGGCCCAAAACTCATTCCTGCGGTACACCCGATGCCACATGTTAGTGGAGAATCAATGCCATTAAGCGTGACATATTGACAGCAGTTGGTAAGATTCAAGCCAGCTTAACTATTTGGGGTCTTATGTTTAGTAGAGAAAGTTGAAGCATTAATAATTTATGGTTAACTTTGTCCAAAGCCTCGGAGAAACCAATGACAATACTACGGTCAGTCTGAGAATTCTTGTCAAGTATAGCATGCAGAGAACGTGTGAAAAGCAGCGGCTGCATCTCAAATGAAAACGACCAACAAAAGCCATGTTAAGCAGGGGAAAAAAAGAAATTGGAATCTAGGAAATTAAAAATGGGTAAGTACAATGACTTGCATGATTTTACAGAGAATACTTGTTAGGGAAATGGGTCGATAATTTAAAGATGACTGCTTGTTACCAGTTTCATGAAATGGAACCACCTTTTCAATTTTCCATTCTCAAGGTAAAGTGCCGGAATCGAGAGATTGCTGGAAACGTTTGGCCAAGAAAAAGAATAAATATATTTTAGTCTACGTTATAAAATTTTTGAGTTAATGTTATCACTGCCACATGATATTTTCAATAAATCAAATGACTTCACAATTTCTGCAGGCTCAAAACAGTGGGAAACACCGGAATAAAATCGCAAGGTCAAACATTGCGAAAAACATTACCATCACACACAAAAAAATTGACGGAAAAAACATTATTCAACACTGCTGAACATTCTGCCATTTCTCAGATGAACAAAAAATTACACCGGCAATAGTTAACTACATACAAAGTTGCCTCATCACAAACACGAAAATCTGTAAGCTAACCCAGTGCTGCAGCCCTTCTTGCTTCATAGAACAAAACATCCAACATAATAAACACTAGAAACTTCTGTCCCTATTCAAAAATGTGAAAAATTATCTTTTCAGTAATCGCTCTAAAGTGGAAAAAAAAGAACATACAAGTATTGTCAGATAGCGCGGCGGCCACGAGACCACCAGTGGCAATGACGGCGGCATCATGTGAAAATACCGTATCTGCACGAATATAACGAGTTTCTTTTCTAAAAATTTGACCTGCCCAGAAACACACCTCGCGTTACGTAAAGGGAGGAACAAAGAATGTTGAAAGCATTCTTCGTCGTTTTCATGTTTGTACAACACACGCGGACGCAAATACGACAAAACTAGACGTGCTGCAGGTGTGGCGCTAGCCAGTTCCAGCCAAGCCAAGACCGCTAGTCGTGTTCATGCAATCATGAAACGCAAGGTGTGTGTTTATGCAGAGGGCACATAGCAAGGGCAAGAACGATCGTGTATTGCTTCCAGCAGTCTTCGTTCTGCCTGTGCATTGTTTAGTTTCTATTCAAGAGTCATCTGGCGCTTGTGCTTCTGCTGTTTTGTAAACCAACCCACTCGACACAGTGCGCCGTGTGGTTCAAGAGGGTTGTGGACAAAGAGCTCACCCCGAAGAAAAAGAAACTACGAGACAAGCACATCTCCAAAATCGCGACAGCGACAAGGAGCTAAGCAGTGACGACGAGTGCAGTCAAAATATAGGTGTCCTCGATTCTCGTCCCTTTTTCACTTGTGCTATGCCCTCGAGTGCAGTAATCTACATTCACATTATATATTCTCTGTCTTTTTAGGGGCTTTAAAACTGGCCCTCATGTTATATTCGTGGTTGTGTTATATCGTGCAAATACAGTAAATGTGCTTTCTCTAATTCTGTTTACCCTGCCTTCAAAGCTCTTTATTGGTTTTTACGGATTTGACCAGACAAGCACCTACATCTGGATTAACCCAGTTTTTAGTGAAAGTGGGGTGCTCACTTCCCTGGTATTTTACGGTAGGTGCCATATTTTCTGAAGACTGTTTATGATCAACGCAATAGCGAAATTGGGAAGGCGGGCAGGTCTCTTCGCTTTTTACAGCATAACCACAAGCATGTTGGAAGAGAGGTTAACGCAGCTGCATATAAAGCGTACATTAGGTTGATTCTAAAATTTGCTTGCCCTCCATGGGACCTGGTTTGCAGTGTTCACGTCAATGCCCTTGAGTGCGTTCAATCTGTTGCTGCTCGGTTTGTCCGAGGTAGGTATGATAGCTTCTTAAAGAACACAGAAATTAAGCAAAAGTTGGGCTGGGCTCTTTTTTTTTGGAAGAGCGCCGTTGACATCTCCGACTCAAACTTTTTAAATTCTACTTATCATAAACAGACAGTAACTCCTGCTTTCTGTTGTTTAGTCCGTTTTTTATCATTCCGTGTCTTCGGTTACTATGCAAGTTCTTCACCAGCTCGCCTGTGTTTTTACCCTTTCTTCGATCATACTTACAATTGCCAAATTATATCTCACTGAGAACAAATCACGCTTGCAAAGTTTGTATGCTACCAGGATAAATCTTTTTGTACTCGTTTTCCACCTCAAGAACTGTAGTAAAAAAAGTATGGCTTCTCGCGGAGCATTACTAATTTCTCTTTTATGCTGAGAATTGAGGTATATGTAGGTGCACTTAAATTAGATATATGTTATCATATCAAGACGTACACGTTTCAAACGCCAAAAGCATCGCTTCTGCCGCCGACAACCAAACCTTGTAAAAACTACTTCGCGGCGTACGCACACTGAGCAAAACTTCCCCTTTTCTTGAGGCGAAAACAGTTTTTCCTTGAATAATGAAGGAATACCTCATCTAAATGTAGCATCATCAGGATCTTGAAGGATGTAAAAACACATGGTGAAGTTTACATAAATCTTAAGTGTCTCGACGGGAAAACCTTGACTGATGTTCATCACAGGAGCCAATCTTTCTAAGGTGTGCAGTTAAATGTTCTCTCCGCACGAATGCCTTTCCACAGTTCTCGCACTGGTGTGGTCGGTCTCCGTCGTGAGTTCTTTCGTGACGCGTTAAGTTCTTATGATGTCGAAATGTTGTCCCACACACGCCGCATGCGAATGGCTTTTCCTCCGTGTGAACCTTTTCGTGGCAGGCCAAGTGAGAACTTCGCGCAAATGTTTTCGGGCAAGTCCGGCACTTGAACGGCTTTTCACCTGTGTGAATCCTCTCGTGACAAAGCAGGTGACTGCTGTGGGTGAATGCTTTGGGGCAGAAGCGGCAGTGGAAACGCCTGTTGGTGTGTGTCCTTTCATGACTGATGATGTCGTGTATGCTGAAGCTGGAGTAAGGGCACAAGCGGCATCGCTGCTCTTGGCCCGTCTCCTGCCAACGCCTGCTCAACCCGTCCTCTGGAGAAGAGTCCTTGCTCTCGGTGTCTCCACAGCTAAAGCTTGATCCGGCAGCAAGACCTGGGAAAACGCGTGAAACAAGATTGAGTTGGCTGATTTACTCCAGCAAGGAGGACGACACTGCCAAAGTCTGCCAGACATTGACAGTAGAGTAGTGAGAAACACTAAATTAACAACCAAATGAAGACCTAACATTGTGCTCATCATTCAACATCTGTAGTATACATCAATAAAAGCCTTTCATCATACTTCCGGGGGGATCAGTGGCCGAGTGCGTTGGCACACAACAGCTCGGAGCACATGGAGTGAAAGCTTGCGCTGCAGAACCTGGAATCCTGGGTTCGGTACCCACCCCTGCCCATTTCGATCTGGATGAGTGTCGTACTGGCATGTGGTTGTGTTAAATACCGCCTGATGCACTTTAAACACCCCAGACTGGCGGCACACTGCATGGCCCAAAATTTCTCATCCACAACGTGAACCAGTGTTTCCACACTCAAAGGCAGACCAAGCTTACGCTATCCAAACATGCACATGTAATTTGCTATTTTTATCATTTTTCAAGTTGAAAAAAAAAAAATTAACACTGAGGCATGGACTACCCAGAGTGATGCTTTATTATATAACACCAATTTGTGTGAATAAAGCAATTGCACTTTTAAGCACCTATACAAACTTTGCATCATATTTTATTACTATAGCCCTATAATAAGTTAATGACTGGGGACACTACCAACATCTACAGAGTACTCCCAGAAAGTTTAATTTGTTTGCACTGCATAGTTATCTTTTTATAAATTATTTTCAGTCCATCGTTGCTAAAGAAAAGGTAGAGGTTCAAGCACTTTGAACGCATTTTTCTCCATTCCATATATGTTGGCATAAATTTCACCCTAGAAAAAAGGAAAGGCTCACTGATTGTTTTTGTAACTGAAATTTAATGGGCGATGCAACAGTGGAATTCTGTTTTTACTTTGTGCTGTTTTTTATAAAAGATTTTGTCGACAACATAAAAGGCAAAAAATGTATTTCATTTTTCAGTGCAATGTTAGCATAAAATAAAGTACTTTTTGAAAATTTTGTTTTCACAGGCATTCTGTGAAAACTCTCCAGGCATTCTGCTGTGTATCCAGTGAGGAGGGATGTTGGGTATCACATTAGTTTTCTAACCATGGTTTTCCTCAACAGTGTCAGTGGGTTCCTGATAAAAACAACTGTAATTTATTTCACAATTCATGTATACTAGGGGTGTGCGAATATTCAAAATTTCGAATACGAATCGAATATTTTTCTTATTCGAAATGTATTCGATTCGAAAATTGCATATTCGGAAGAACACGAATATTCGGACAAAGCCAAATATTCTGGAAAAATGGCAAATATTCGCACAAACTCCGAATATTCGAGGAAGTAAAGAATAATATGCCTGCCACGCATTCCCTTATTAATATGTGTATTCACTGAGAAAGGCGTATGATGCGTGTTTTATCGGTCTGCTCCGTTTCTGTCTGTCCGATGGCAGCAAGACAGGATCAGTGTCAGTTTCTTTTTCACCAAGCCCTTTGTGGCACTTTTATAGCAATATGTGATGTAATTGCGCGTTCTATAAGTTGATACAATAAAATAAACCTCGAGAGTGAAATATAAATATAAAATAAATCTCCAGTGTGTTATCTAATATAAATGTTTGAAAATTAAAAAAAAAAGAAAGAAAAAGCTAGGTGCGAGCAGAACATTGCATCGCCATCGACAACAACTCCTGCCACTCCCGCGTAGTCAAAACTAGGGATGTCGCGAACCTGCCCAGGTCGAGGTCACCCAAGTTCAACTTTTTCAAACTTTCAACATGATGTTCAACAAAGGTTCGACTGAAGTTCGACTTTTGTGAGCATGCACAAAAATTTAAAAAAAGAACTAGTTAATTCCACCTGGCAGAAAAAAAGTGCAATATTTGTTGGGTTTATTGGCATCACTGGTTCACATTAATAACTAATGAAAGCGTTAAAAGCGCATATTTTTGCTTTTATATGGCGAAAACATTGGTAACCATTTTATAAATATAAAATAAACTACTTTCTAAAATATTTGTTTTCCAAAATTTGAAATATTTGTGTAGTAGCCGGGCAACACTGTCCATTAGTCGAACTTCTTCGAATTTTAGTGAAATTTCGCAGGTTTCCCGAGTGAAAGGGTCTTTTTACTGGCGGCGGAAATGTTGTCACGGTGCGTACTGAGCGCTTACTTTCTGAACACGTTGAACAGTTAATTTTCCTACAGGATAATTTGTAATGAGTGCATTACTAGAAGTATCTTTAGCCCGCTGCAGCCCAGTAAAATGCAGTTCCATTAATTTATTTTAAAAAAGGCAATAAAACCTGCTCTTACCTCTTGTTTTGCAATTTTGTATTACTGGACACATATTCGATATTCGATTCGACACTCGAAGCCCGTTTTCTGTCTTATTCTTATTCGATTCGTATTAGAAAATTTCAATATTCGCACACCCCTAATGTACACAGATGAAACTTTGCACTGGATTCTGCTCCAGAACTACCAATATACAGTAAAACTTCGCTTGAACGAACGTTGCTTGAACGACCGTCGCTTGAACGAACAACACTTGAACAAACTATTCAGATAAGCGAATTTTAGGAAAATCCCACGCCGAAACGTCATTGTATCCAATGCAAACTAGTTTCAGTTTAATGTATTTCAGTAAGATGCACATTTCAGTTTAAAAAAAAAAAATTTTCCACGGAATCTGGGACAACCTTGCCTCACTCAAAGAATGCCATACACGGCGTTCTTTTTGCCTGAAACTTGGTTCAGAACTACACCCAACCATGACCTTGGTAAATACACTAAATAATTTCCGACCGCCATGTTGACTTTAAGTAAAATGGCTATCCAGATAAGCTTGCAACCTGTAGTCAGAGCCATAGCATACCTGCCAACCGTGGACTTTCAAATTCGTAAAACTCCCGCGGCCGCAAGAGGGGGGGGGGGGGGGTATGTCAGCCTTGCCACCGTGCGAAACGCTTACACCACACGTGCTACAGAATCCAAACTTCTCTCCCTTTTTGGTCGGCACGAAGCACGGGAATTCCGACATGTAGGACTTCAGGAACACCTGAAAGTACCTCTTTTGACGGTTGGAGTTCGCCATTGCGCCGCGAAGCCACCGCGACCAGGGGAATGCTACGATGACACATGCAACAAACACACACAGACGCCGCACTGCTCGCCTCGAAACTGGCCGACAGAGCAAGGCCGAACCACGTCTCAACATGCCAAACCAACGTGCGCCGCTGAACACACGAACAAAGGCTTTGGGCTTTGGATTGGTTTTGGATCCATGGCCAACGGACGGATAGTAAAAACCACGATGCTGCCGTGGACGGTACCTATCGCCCTCTTGTGGCGGTGCAAGGTACCGCCAGCACTAATTTTACAAAAAAACATATTAAAAAAAATTAATTTTTTTAATAATATTTTTTTTTGTAAAATCTTAAGCAAGATTCGTAAAATCGTAAAGCTAGTCCCAATTCATACATTTTACGAAAACTTCGGAAGAGTTGGCAGGTATGCCATAGCCACTTTTATTGCCTAACATCCTGACTTTGTGTCGTAGCTGTAGCAGCTGTGACAACAAAGCAACCACGCAACATTACTACGGTGGCAGCTAGTGGCAACCATGTGTGGAGGGGCCGGTACGAGCTAGAGCAGTCAACCGAGTCAAACCCACAGTGGTCAACCCTTTCAAGCTTCAACCCCATCGTGGCGTCAGTGGCGTCGTCACGGTACAAGTTCACTTATTTCCGTGTACGCCTAACATGTTTCGGTTCACGTATAAGTGCAAAACAAAGGAAACACCTATCTCCAGCGAGCGGCAAGTGGATGTTGCTAAAGCGTTTAGGATATCTGCTTTGTCTTTGTCTACAATCAAGAGCAAAAGGGAAGTGATTGTTGCCGCATCAGAAACTGCTCACCTAGGCCCCAACCGAAAGAGACTGTGCGATAGATGACGCTGTTGCCACGTGGCTGAAAGACTTACGATCCTGGAACATAGCCATCTCGGGCCCTATGATACAAGAGAAAGCGGTGGAATTCGCCGCACTTTTAGACATCAGTGGCTTTGACGCCAGCAGCGGGTCGTTGCAGTTTCCGTGCTCGCTACGGGATCGTGTGGAGGCAAGTCTGTGGTGAATCGAGTGGTGCAGACACCACTGCTGCAAGCACATGGCGAGAACAGAAACTGTGCGACGTCCTCAATGTGTACAGTCCGTACAGCAGCTTCGAATCACATGCCCTTCTCTGCTACAATGCATCCGGTACGCACAAGATGAGACCCCTGGTCATCGGTCGCTACGCTTGCCCCAGGTGCTTTAAAGGGGACCTCGTCGCTTCCATGCGACCACACCCACAACTCAAAGGCATGGATGTTGAGTGAAATGTTTACAAAATGGATCGTAGGCGTTAGCGAAGAGATGGCTAAAAAGAATCGGAAGATTTTGTTAATATTAAACAACTGCTCTGCCCACTTAGCCAACGTTCCGTCTCAGCATTGTTTGTGTCAAGTTCCTCCCGCCCAACTGCGCCTCGATATTGCAACCTCTTGATCTTGGCATAATCAAGAATGTGAAGGTTCACTACAGGCGGCAGCTTTTGCAGCGCATCTTGATCAACCTGAGAATGCAGAAACCTGAACCAATCAATGTGCGAGAAGGAGCTGAGACGTTAGCAGGCGCTTGGTGGACTGTCCCTCCAACAACAATAGTAAGCTGCTGGCCCAAAGCAGGTCTATACCCTGCCAACTGGACCACCGTGGGTAGTGACCATGAAGAGGAGCGACACGACACCGAGGAAGACGACATTGAACCTGATGTGTGGCAGGAACTGTCAGAAAAAGCTGGCTTGGATAGCAACGTGTCTTTTAAGGACTATGCTGCATTTGACTCTCGAGTTGAGATGTGTGCTGTATTGACGAATGCAGAAATTGTGGCTAGCGTACAACCTCAACAGGACGAAGAAGAGCCAGTCACTGAAGAGGACACACCAAAAATCTCTGCAAAAGAAGCACTGATGTGCTTGGAAAAACTAAAGGCCTTTGTGACCCAGCAGACCACTGTGCCAGACAAGGTGCATGCAAGCCCAGACAGAATCGCTCAGTTTACAACCACTGCCATACTGAGTGCTCAAGTTCAGCAGAAGGATAACTATGTTTTGTGCAAAGTGCTAAGCATAGTACAAAGTGAAACTGAAAATGCTCAAGTGCAGCATGCGATAACTACATGCTAAACAAAGTTCTAAGCAATAAAACTCTGTGCAATTGCAAATCAATCTGTTGAAATATTATCCAGACACCTGACTTTTACTTTTGTAGATGATAACTTTGCAGATTCACACGAGACTTCTTGAGGACCGTTCAAGTTTGTTCAAGTGGAATTTTACTGTATACTGTAAATTTTATTCATATTAAGCCAAAGGTTCAAAAGTTGACCCTTTTGGGTAGTGTCCCCCTTAAGTGTTCTCCTGGTTGTGTTGTTTTAAGCTGAACGTTTGCGAGCTTCTACGCGAGGGCTGCCAAAGTCCGTATGACCTCGCAGTTTCCGGCCATGGTCAGCTTGAAAGACTGGAGGAGCTTTACGGCTTCCCACGACGAATTGTAAACAATAGGGCCGACCCCCACCTGTGAAAAAACTCGCAGTTTATCGGCATACCATGGTTACTGCAGCTGCTCCGATGAAGTCCAGGGGTCATCCCACTTCCGAATACCGTATTTACTCGAGTAATATCCGCACTATTTATGAACAAGGCCCTTGCGTCTGCTTTTCCGCATAACACATATACACCCAATCATCGCGTTGCGCATAAATTACAGAGCGAATAACTAGATGGAGAACACGATTCTCCATACAAATGCAATCTTCACAGATGGTATCTTCGCGCGAAGACGTTATCTCTGTCCTGTAAACCACTGGAATCATGCTGTCAATTGCGGTGATTGGCGATTCGCGTGCTTCGCGGAAAAGCGAACCCTCAGGTTTTTTCCATAAACAGTGCGGCTATTACTCGAGCAAATACACCATGGGCCACGTAGTGTTGTGAATTTAAAAAAAGAAACTGAATTTAATACTGAGAGATTCAAATTAGTAGTTCCGTCAAGTCGCCATCTTTCTCTCCATCTCCGCGTACTGTGCGGGTTGCCGGCCCTCTTCCGAGTCACGGCTGCCTTCTGCGGTGGTGAGTACCGGCGGTCTCTTACACTTGACTGCAAGCTTCTGGTAAATAAAGCCCCACAAACATAGGACACTGAGGTACTGTTACTACTGCTAAGGTTGGACATATATTTACTTCAAAAAGGGAAGCGAACCATGCTGCCTAAACTGTGATTCTGCTGGCACAGTACCATTTTTGAGGCCCACAATCGGACTCTTTTTAGCCACCTTGTTACCGAGCATCATCCAGTCAAGACGTGCAGTTAAACTTGCATGCCAAAATATAAGAGAATAGCACCTACTTCATTGGTCTCCATAGATCGGTGACAAGAACAATTTAACAAATGGCCCCATGACTCCAGAAAGTTATATTTTTCCAGAAACCAGTTATTGAACATCTAAAAGAGCACTTAGGACGCTTTCATATTACATTTGAATGTTAAACTTTTCCATAATTAACAAGCAAGGTACAGGTTCTTACAAAAAGGGGTCGGTAATAGAAACACTGAAATACAATGTGTTTTCAGTGGAAGCAATGAAGGAGGAAGACGGTTTCACTCCGACCTGGGGTTAGGTAAAAACAAATAAAAATATATTTTGTACTGCAAGCAGTAATTGTTGCTGAATGATAGGTGTGAAGGTAAACATTTTCTGCTTTTTGTTACAAATGTTTCTTAGAACAGCAATTGACGATAGTAATCCTTGGAGAAGGGGAACAAGAGGGAAAAAGGAGAAACACAAAACTCGCAACTAGGTGACTGGTGCGCGACCAAAATAATGCGCCTGGTCCTGGTATCGAACCAGGGTCCTCTCCATTTCCAGTGGAGCACTTTACCAACCTAACCAGGAGTTAAGGGAGGACGTGGGGAATGAATATGAACTTTCTTATTTCTAGGGATATCTGAACGAAATTTACAGGGTGTGTTTATAGCACAAACATAAGAGTAACTGCAAAGTTTCATGGAGCTGTGCATATTATTTCTCAAGTTACAAATATTTATCAAAATCGTCCATATGCATTCCTTATCCCAGGCCTGGAGAATTTGAAAAAGGTAGTAGTGGCGTAAAATTTGTTATGATGACCCCTGGATAGGTTCCCCAGGGCATAACAGAGCCCTTTTTTTAGATTTCTTTGTTGAAAATTTTTAACGCAACTTTGAATTTTGTGTAGTCAATGAAACCCACATTCATCAAATTAAACTTTTTTATTCTAAATTTCTAGCACAGTTTTCTAAAAAAAGGGCTTTGTTATGCCCTCACAAAGTTATTTAGGAACAGAATAAAAAAGAAAGCACAAAAATTCATTCATCAGTTCCTGAGATATCGCTGGGACGAGCAGCCACGGCAGTGAAAAAATTCATTCTGAGAAAACAGCACTTGAAAGTTGCACACAGATTTTCAGCTTTAGAATGACCCTGCAGAATAGTCAGAAGTGTTCTTGCGCACTTTCTTCTTGTTCCGCCTTTCCAACTTCTCTTGATGTCGTTTGCTGGCCTTGTACAGACGTATTGATGCGATCATCATTGACGGCACGCCGCGCAGAAACTTCCAACTTCGCTATCCGCAGTAACTTCATGGACCGCTTCCGCGCACCCTTCCGCGCGCCAAACGCACGCACCGTCTTGTACTTCAAACCCCGCATCGTGTGCGACCACGAAACAGACGGGCACGCGGGCACGCTACACGAAACTATTCAAAGAAAGTTCGGAAAACGATCGTAAAGATGGCGAAAAATTACACCATCTTCCCGAGGGGAACTATAGGGTGATGCGGAGCATCGTGTTGGTTCCGAGGAAAGAGTCAGTTGCGTGCTGACGTCGAGAGATGGCGCCACCGACTGCCCTAGCGTTACCCCCTACGCGAGCCTTCGTCGCGGCTCGCGGCAGAGAAACTTGGAACGCTCGCCGCTCGCCGTTTATTTTTTTTCACACTTGAAGGAGAGGAGACTAGAGGAGGAGAGTTGCGCGTGCGCGCGCGGTGTGAGGAGAAGCGAACGCACGCGCAGTGCACGCAGCTGGTAGAGAGAGAGAGCGGAGAGAGTAACGCGCAGCTGTTGGAGAGAGGGAAGGAGGAGAGTTGCGCGTGCGTAGTTCGAGTGCCGACTACAACGCCGACGCCGCGGGACATAGACCCGAGCAAGAGATGCCCCGCATCTAAAACGAAGCAGAGCTGACAAAGCAAGAGCGTGTGCAAGCAGACCACTACCGAGAGCAGACGACGTGAGCAGCAACAGCAGGAGAAACGGAGGAGGAGGAGAGCGCTCCGCACGCGGAGAAATTGCGTCCCTGCCAATAGCAGTCGCGCGCTCCCCCGCACGCTCCTCGAGCGCGCGCTCTGTCCAATCGCGTTCTTACGATTGCGACATGTAAGAACGGCGACCACGCCGTAACCACGCGGCCGACGCCATTTTAGGAGCTGGCAAAAAAAAGAGAAAGAATTCACGTTCAAAACAAGACTAAGATGGCAGCCGTCGGCCGAATGCGTCGAAAATGACGAGCGCGCGAAGTTGGGGTTGATCTTGACGTTTGACCGTCACTTGGATGCTACCCAGGCCTCGTAAATATTTGTTTTTAAATATTTCCACGTTGTATTTGGTGCTGATAATTACAGAGAAGGTAGTTTATGAGATATAAAACCGAAAAATAAGGTTTCCTAAAAATCGACTTTTTCGCGATGTTTCGGTTTTCAAAGCCCGCGTCCCCCCTTAAGATGTTAGAAGAGCAAACGGTTTTATCGGCTGCCACTAGTGTAACACCGACAAGGGTGAATGGCCTGCATTTTAAGGTTATGATGCTAATGCAATTATTGCAAAGGCGCAAGCAAGCTAGACAAGAATGACGATAATAATCTCTGGAGAAAGGGAACAAGGGGGACAAAGGACAAACACAAAACATGACTGAAAAAATCCACCTGGTCCTGTATCGAACCAGGGACCTCTTCGGTCGTGCACCAGTCACCTAGCTGTGTTTGGAGTTTTGTGTTTGTCTTTTGTCCCCCTTGTCCTTCCCCTTCTCCAGGGATTATTATCGTCACTCTTGTCCAGCTTGCTTGCACCCTTGCAATAATTGCATTATCAACAGCAGTTGGAGGCCATTTTTCCAATGTGTTGTTTGTGCATAATGACATTGATTTTTTTTTAAACTGAACTAAGGGCAGAAGAACACAGGTGCTTACCATCACGCAATTGGTGTTGCTCCTGCTGCCACCAGTCTTCTTTAGAAGAGTGCTCGTTCAAAGTGCCCCTGCAGCTGAAGCCCTCTCCTTCGACCTTGATCACTCCCATGGCGAGGCCTGCTGAAGAGACACGTCAAACCCGGTTGAACCGGCTGATTTTTACCCCAAAGAAACAGCTTGAAGACGATGACACTGCTAACAGTTACCTAAAACATTTAGGTTGCAGAAATGGAGGTGGACAAAGATGAGTCACACAAGAACAGCATGGAACAAGTCATTTGATAAAGGCTGTACAGTTGCCAACCGATTTTTCGGTTGTCGATAATTCGGATTTGTTGGATATTTCGGACCTAAAGAAGGAACCGTAACCTACCTAATAGAAATAGTGCATATTCACGACTGATGTTTCGGACAGCTTGAAGTTCGAAAGTTTGATTATTCGGAAAAACAAACACCACCGAGAAGCGGCCATTTTGGATTCTATGTTGGCTGCATATGGATTGGCTGGGTTTGACGGCGCTACTTGAGTACAGCTAAGTCCTACCGCTAGGTGATGCTGTAAGGCTTTTTTTCCTCTAGCCGCGCATCATTATCATCATCATTGTTGTCACCATTTTTGCTTTGTTCATTCGCCATTGCAGTAGTGAACTTGCACCTCTTATCTCAATCTTGTCTCGGTGAATTGTGTTTTCTGACTACACTAGCTTGGACGTCATTGCCCCATTTGTTCTTCCGCCGCCGCGATGTGTTGCTAAGAAGCGCAAAAAGTATCTAATCGACGATAACGCTAGAAAAGAAGGCAGCGATTCTCAAGCTAATACAAAGTTGCCGAACGCAAACGGAAGCGTAACCTGAAACAAGGCGCGCAGGCACAACCTGAAGCAAGGCACTATTTATGGCTTTTTACCTAATAAAGAGAAGTTTTTTAATCTGACGATTTTTTTAACTGCTCTATTATTTGGAGGTTTTTTCGGTTCCCGCGAAGTCCGCAAAATCGGTCGGTGACTGTAGTTTGCACAAATAAAAAACTAGACTTCCAGCCTTTAACGCACGAGACTCTCCAAACACTGAAAGTACACACCAAGGTACTCACTGTCGACAGACTGATGTGGTGTGCCTTGTAGACTATTTCGTTGAAATAAGGTCATTTCATTTCTAAGCACCCACACAGCGCTCACTTTATTTCATCCCATACTCCCAAGGGCAAGATGTTCTTATACCAATAGAAACAAAGCCCATGCAAAATTCTGCACTACCTACTAAAAACAATTTCATCACTTGGAATGAAAGAATGACGTAAACTATGGGCATTTTTACACTCGTACGACTACAACTGCGCAAAAGAAACCATGGCATCACAACTGCACTGTGCTGGCTTCATTCACTTGCATGAATCGAATGTTTCTGAAATCGGTTTGAGAGGACGTAGCTGTGTAATTTGTCGTGCCCAAGCCTCACTCTGTTGCGACCCTGTTCTACTGATGCAAACGAGGACACTCTCAGAAGACTCGTAGTTCCTACAGTTGACGCTGCCAATGTGACACTTCCGCCGAGACAGTAAAGAGGCATTTACCATAGTCGGCGACGGGTTAAGAGTAAGGAGGAAGCTCCTCCCACCTCTTTCCGCTTTAGCAGAGCGAACGGGGGAGAGGAGGTCGCCTCCTCTCTAACGTTAGCTAAGTGGAAAGGTGTGGGAAGAGCTTCCAATTCTGATGTGCAAGATTTAGGAGGGGGTGAACAAGTGAGAAAGAGTCGCTCCTGCAAAACAAAGACATGACAGTTTTCAAAGCAGTGCCAAGACTCACAATACATTTCACTCAAAAACAATTTTAGAAAAAAAAGAAGCAAAAAAAAAAAATCAGAATGCAGGAATGTGTATAAACGCAAACATTAGCAATAATACAATAATGTCCCACTCCTCATGGAAAGTTGTCAGTGTTTGCGGTTTAGAAAAAAAAAAAAAAGTATACACAAATTCAATTTCTTAAAATGTGGTTGAAACTCTACAAATGCAGTGCCGTCGAGCGGCATCTTAGAGCAGTAAACAAAGTATGCGGAACTTTCAAATGTGGCCACTTGTTTCTTGCTTGAGTTTGACCGACTGGCCAGCTCGTCGGTCTGGCAGCTTGGAGTGCAAATGTTGAGGGGGCGTCTTCAAAACTGAAAGCCGCGATAAGAAACAAAAGGGAATATGTTATTGAGAAAACCCTGGAAAAATACATTTGTCCGTAGACACAGTCAGAAAAAGTACCGACTGAAAACTAGACTGCTGCACCAAAATTCAAGGTTCATTATGCTAAGGGGAGACCTTGGTCTTGAACATTTTTTTATTTCTCGTCCAGTCTACACTAAATTTTCAAACGGGCTACGATTGTTAGTGTTAAAGGCGCACTGACAACCCAAAGGTCGTATTTTTTTTATTGTCTAAAATGATGCAAGTTGTAGTCATAGACACGCAAAAAAAAACGCATAACAAAAAAAATTTTCCCGCGCGTGCGCGCGCCTTTTTAGTTTTCGTGTTTATATTTCCCGCCGCTCACCTCCTCGCTTCTTTTGATCGGTGACATCAAAAATCAGGAAATTTAGAAGCTTTGTAGGCGACATTTCTATAACATTTAATAACGGCAATCGTAAAACATGTTTTTTAACGCAATTGCAAACGCACTACAGCCCCTCTTTTTGAAATACCAAAAATCAGAATTCGGTGTGATGTTGCTTCCTAGATTTGTACCGTCCCTCGGAAAACTTGGCGGCGCTCGTCGGCGAGTCGGGGAAGAAACCGGTTTTTTCCCGCGCCGGCGCCCTTCTATCCCGCAGGCTCACATCCTCCTCGCTTGGGGTCGCCGTGGCAACGGCGCTTTGCTTCATAGCGTGGAGCGGAGGTCCGAAAGAAAGTCGAGTCGCAGGAGACCGCAAAATTTGACTCACTGCACTGGCGCGGATCGCGCGGGAACTTCAAATTTGGCATTTGGAAATTGTTTTTTTAATTCACAAATACTGAATTTTAAAGTTTCGAATTTTTTAGGGTAATGTCCCGGCATCGTTTTCAATCGTTTCGGATAATAAAAAAAAAATGATTTTGATATGTCAGTGCCCCTTTAAGTGTAACAGACCCTTTTCCAAAGTCTACCGAGCAACATTGACGGTCGCCACTGTTTGCAAACGAAGCGCGTAACTGGACCCCAGTTCTCACCGTACGCTGAAGCAATGCTCGTGTCCAATACGAGCTCAGAGTGTGTGACCGAGCAATAGTGGATGGGTGTTGGAGCGGACTTCTGAAAAGGGGGTCTATTGCTTTCCTATGTACTTTAGCTTTCAATAAAATCCCAATTTTGTCACAAACACTTCTAGTCAACTGTTTGACAATACTCCCCTCATAAACTGAAAAAATGAATGTCTGCGTACTGTACAAAGTAAAAAGTGTAACAATACCATATTTAAAATATTGAGGCGACTCTAGAAAGAAAAAGGTATTACAAGTTGAATTTCTCACGGCAATAAAAAAAAAAGCTTCAATTTACAAAAATATTAGTCTGTTGCACTCCTGAAAAAAAAAAAAAAAAAATCTCTTATATCCAAACACACTATAAACAAAACTTCGTTGTAATAAAGAAAAAAACCCTAAGAGTAGGAAAAGCTTTTTAAAAACATGCTCGTAAACAGACTGAATATGAAGTTTCAAATTGATGTAACTACATTAAATATGCTATTCTTGAGTGAAATAACTAGGAAATATGTTGCTCATAATTTATAAATAAAATTTACTTCTGCCCAAAGGCAAAGAATTTACTACAACTGGAGTCTTAGGAACCCGCCGCTTTTGTTGCAAGGGCAGCAGGTCACGACGTACAAGACCCACCAGCAGACTTGGGCTCCTGGATCCGTTCGGAGACCAGCTGGTACACCGTGCTCTACAACAAAAGTGGCCCAACTGCGGCTCCTTGCAGGTCCAAGTGCGACTCGCGACTCCCTCGTAGACGACCTCCTCCCCTCCGCATCCTCCTTCCCACCCCCCATCACCACTTCCCACAATATCAGAAGGAAAGAGACAGAGAATGAACGACACCTTGCACAAACAGCCTTGTGCCGCCACACCTTGCAGACCAGAAACTCCCATCGATAGTCAAATCAACGTACCGCAGAGAGGCGCTCCTCTCAACAATGTAGGTGGTGAAATCGAAACTGCGCGATCTTGACAAACAAACGCCTAACTGATCTACTCGGGACTACAACGACGTCATTCGAGCCAAACTACAACATGCTTGTTTCAGAAATAAGGACGCGCAACAAAGAGCCATAACGAGCAATCGCTTTACGAGTAGACTTCGCTGCGACCACCAAAAAAAGAAACAAAAAAAAAAAAAAAAAAAAGAAAAAGAAAAACTGCGGCTCTTGGATTAAAAGTCTCTTTTTCTACGTCCCCTCGAATACATCCGTCCGGCCACCCCCGCTCCGGGACGTAGAAAAGAGAAGACAGCCGTGAAAACCGACGTGTTCAAGAGCGCCCGCGAGAAGCGCCGGCACCTCATCTTGCTGCGGGCCCTTTTGCGGCAGGGACGCCCAAAGCTTCCGAAGCCCGAGATGACCGGTAGCCCGCGCAAGGACTTTGCGGGAGCACCGCAGAACGTCGCGGACCTCGTCGACACATGCTGCCCGAGAAAAGTTTGCGCAGCCAATAACTATTCATAAGACGAGAGCAGCAGGGCACGTCTTTCGGATGCCCAGCCTTCAGAGTAAGCACCTTGCCTTCCGCCATGCATCGACTATGCGCGCACGCTCGAAGCTTGCGAGATAACACTAGAAAAAAAAGTAGGTGGAATATGGTAAAAGTAAAAATGAAAAACGCCGAAACTTACTACTAGACCTTATGGAAAATTCCGAAAAGCCTCTAGATGAACTCACAATGCACCGTGCTGCGCGGGGAATTGTGGTACGGTATCGCGTACGCTTGGGCTGACTCACGCGCTCCGTTGATTCCGGAAGAAGCACAATCCGTTCTCTCTTACCGTTGTGAGTTTAACCCCACCCCTGCCCGCTTCAATCCAGACGGGCATTGTCCCAGCACGTGGTTGCAAGTCGCTACTGCGTGGTGCAGATTAAAGACCCCAGACTAGCAATCGTACTGCACCGGCTGAATTTCTTATCTACGGCCGAGACACCGGACACCCATTGAGGCTGACTAACTTCAGGCTGTATAAACGTACTCACATCACTATTACCATTGTGAGTTCGGAATGCAAAAAAAAACCGAAGGAACAGATAACAAAGCCGATAGACACCCTGTTTCGTAATCATCCTGCCTTGTTAGCGTTCCAAAAATAGCTAAATGCTAAAGTGGCAGAGGAAACGACGCCAATGCGAGATACTTTCACAAATCAAACGAAGAGGGTGGTGGTTCACTCACTCGGCCTGCGCTGACGTGCCTGGAGCTCGCTGCTGAGAGGACTTGAAACTGGGCCATGGGTATCGTGCACAAGGATAAAAACTCCCAGTTTGAACGAGAGGATGTGCATTAACTTCATTTCGAAAAGAAGATGTAAGTATGCTCACCGATATGCCAAGACGAAGTGCACCTGCAACACTTTCCAAACGTAAGGTAGCACAAATCAAAGAGCTTGGGAATATCCTAGTTCCACAAATATTCAACTCTCACAAAAAGGTGCAGTTTAGGCAATCCACAGATCTAATAGGTGACACCCCAGAAATCATGCAAACACTGGAAGCCAGCTAGCTTTATATTTGTGTCCAGTATGCTCGGACGATTAAACTTAGAGGTGAGAGTGCTTATTCACTCTAAGCTCTCCTCATACATAACATACGAATTTAAATATAGCATGCGCCAGACAAACAAAAAGCAATGCAAACTACTTAAAGGGAAGATGGGGCACTTCTACATTTGAGAAAAAAACACTTGAATTGCGTTCATTTGGCCGTTAAAATAACAGATATCACAATTATGTTTTAATGCGTCGCGACAGAGAGCCATAAGACCAATTTTAAAATAGGGCTGAAGCCCCGGGCAGCCAAAAGATCCATCGATGACGTCACGTACAGCGACTGTCTTTCGCGTTTTCTCGCGTTTAACAATACTTGCGCAGCAAATGGTTTGGGCATTCGGGTTCACGGGGTAAAAATACACAAGAATTCACTTCTAACTCATTTTTTTCCAGAAGCTCCGTAGCTTCCCTTTAAGTGTATGGTACATGCTATTATTATTCCTTCTGTTAGAGGACCCTCCCCCCCCCCCTCCCCCACGAAAAAGAGCAGGCAGGTGATTCACTCACCATATAGCGACGTGACTGGTGCTCGCTGTGGAACAGCAGTGTGGTGGCCCGTGCAAGGCTGACTGAAAAAGAACTGCATTATTTTTTATTTAGTTTTCATTTTCGCTCGGATTGCGAGCATCACATCGACTGCTCATGCTCTGGCGAGTGCGTGGTTAAAGAGGTTGATTCCCGATGCCGTAGTGGTCCCATGTTCCTACAGGTAGACAGCAGGGTGTAAAATCTATGCGGTACATACTCGACTGAAGCACCTGTGTAATTACTGGGACATGCACAAGAGTTAGGTTAACTTCGTGGGCAGGAGATGCAGGCACTTAAACCGAAAGACCGCTAAGCCTCGGATGTGGGTGTACAGGGTCTCCAAAAAAATATTTACAGGGTATTTTTCTTTGCAAAAATGAACTATGTATCGTTAAATGCTCATTCTCTGCTGAAACGTAGTGCTAAAGGTCGGAACCACATGCCAAAGTTTCAGCACTAACAGACATGTTATTTGAAAGTTAAAAGTGATTTTCTAATGCTGAATATATGCAACAGTTGTGACGAAGGACCCCAAGAACAATGTACAGTCAGCACGAAATGAAACCCGAACGCAGGAACGCGTGGCCGTTGATACAGGCTGCTCCACCTGGAGGGCCCCTGAGAACTAATGAAAATGCGCCGGAGTGCGAGGGTACAAGTCCTGCTAAGTTCGATGAGCTCGACCCTCGCGCGGCGCGTCTGGGAGTTCCGCGTTTTGCCGGTGGCGCGCTGTAAGCACCCTCACATCCGATACAAAAAGCACTGTCACTCGCTTTGTGTATCGGATTCCCAGCGATATCTCTTCAGCGCTGTCATTCATTATCGCTTTGTGTATCGCAAGGGCGAAATGACAGTTGAAACATTTCGTGCACAGAAGACCCGTGGTGCTTGATGACGTGTCACCGGAACCACGCTGGGGCTCCGGTGAACAATGTGTTACGCGCGGTTTCTGAGAAATAGTGAAACGTCATAAACGCAAAATAAAATTTGTTTATTCGCACGACCATACTCTTTATGAAAAAAAAAAAAATAATGCTGCAAAAGATCGACGCGGATGCCTCAGATTTTATGAGCAATGCCCATGCTTTTCCTGCGAGGTTATCAGTCGAATCTTAAAAAGCGAAGAATTGCTTGCTGACGCTCTCTTTAGTAACCACCGATATGCCAGGCGTATCGATTCTGGAGCGGAATAAATTCATCACCCTGTCTGAGCAGGGCCTATCGCAAAGAGCTATAGCCAGGTTAAGCGGCCGCCCGGTGTCGACCGGGCAACAGTGCGGCGACGGAAAAACACCCCAAGTGACGGCGCTTACAGCACACCACCGGCGAAACGTGGAAGTCCCAGACGCCCCGAGGAGGGTTGAGGACATCTTAGTGGGACCCGCACCCTCGCACCCATGTGCATTTTCATTAGTTCTCAGGGGCCCTCCAGGTGGAGCAGCCTGGATCGATGGCCACGCGTTCCGGCGTTCGGGTTTCATTCCGTGCTGACTGTACATGAGAATGCAAAGAAATTTTAACGCAGTCACAGACACATGAAACTGGGGACTAAGAATGGTTACGCTGGTGATGACGATGTTTTATTAATATTATGTCGAGAGGACCCGCATTACAATGCAGTTTCTCTTAACCTTCCTGGTATCTTCGCTTGCGCATTTGGAGCCCATTGCAGCGCTGTTTCTTTACGTGCACTTCATTTTGTGAAGGTAGCACCGGGCCTGCCGGGAGCGAGCCGCGGATTGGGCTTTATTGGAAGGACCGAGCCCAGCCGTGGGACGGGGTTTTGGGAGACTCTCGGTCAGTACAGTGCAAACATCAGTGGTAATTTTCATGCGCATGGCACATTCATTGTCCCGCAAGCATTTTCAGACTCAAGGCCCATTTAAAATTAGGTTTGGACACGACCCTCAGAACCTCGATCTTGGAGATTCATTTCTACCTTCGAGACGAGCTAGTGACGTTTACCAAACTCGAATATATGTTAATCTGCAAAGCCCAATTTATAAAAAAAGAAAAGGGGGGGGGGGGGGTGCCTACATGTTTGGCAATTAGTGTACAGGGTGCTTCCGAGCGCTATTCGGGCGTAAAATAATTGTATAAATAAACCAATGAACGAGGTGCATGGTGGTGCATTCATTGTGCTCAAATTTCACGAGTGTGGGTTTCAGGAAGAAAATTTAAGCCTAAAAAAACCCTGTTCCTTTCATGTAGGTAGACGCCAGAAACACGCAGGGACAAGGAAGTGGACAGAGACACACGCTCGCATCTGCTTTCGAGTGTTTGTCTCAAAAAAGCTTTCACACTTTTGGTTCGTGTTGGGCCATCCGTGAGTACAGCGCCAAAAAAGGGTAATTAAAAAAAAACTAAGAACCTGTTTTTAGCACCTCTTGTTTAAATGTTGACTACGTTGTGGCAGCCACACAGAGGCACCAACTTTCCGTTCAAAAAGACATAAAACCTTTCTTTAAATTGAATCGGACTATTAAATTACACCTGGTGGATGTTCCCAGAGCTTCCTGGAATGTTGTTATGTCAATTGTCCCATAAAAGCACTGACACCCCACAAAAGTATGACGCCAAGCTAGACACGCGCACTGCCCGCCAAACTTGGTATAACCGGATTACCCTCCTCTCCCGTGCCTAAGGAATCAACTCCCGCGGTTCGGGAATAAAAACAAAGACAGGAAGAACAAGGTGAGGCAGAGAGGAGGTCTCACCTAGTTTTGGGTCAGTGTGGGTGGGCGGAATTTTAGGGTGCAGGTGAGTCACTTCTTTGCCTCCGCTCACCATGCCCAATGCAGACATCCGGTATATTGAACAATCAGGTTGGGGTGCCTAGATTTCAGGATGCTTCCAACTGCTGGATCGAAATCATGTGCGTGGGCCGCGTTTACGGAACAAGCTGCAAGCCGCGACGTTTGCACGTTTTTCGAGCCCTCGTAAATTCGTGTTTGTACGACAAGCGATGTCTTCAGCCAGGAGAAGGACTCGCGTTTATAATCTGTCAGGGTAGGGCTGCACTCAGGCTCATATTTTAAAAAATTGGCTTACCAAGAATGGAGAGGTCAAGCAGAAACTGCTCATTCCATGAACAAAAATGGCAACCGTGCGGGGCAATTGGCGTTACTTTCCCACGATCCAGTGACGTTAGTCATCACGGGCGTTCTGTCCAGACGGAAAGTTAGCAGACCCTGCAGAGTTCTGTCCCAGATGGAACTATAACTGCCGTTAAAGTTTGGTCCAGACGAAAGAGAAACCAGCCACTGAAGCTCCGTTCAGCATATACGAGGGTTGATCCCGATTCTCCACCCCGGAACCATTTCCGGAGCGAAAACTGGCAATGTTCTTATGTTATTTTCAACACAGTCTTCTTGAAGTTGAGTGCACTTGTCCCAGCTATCCTGTAATATGTGTACCGCTTCTTCGAAAAAAAGTTTGTCCAACCTCTGCAAACCACCTCATTACCCATTAAAGATATCATCCCGTGCAGGTGTTTCTTCCGTTTTTTTATTAAGAGTGAGTCACTGGGAGCCCAATCCACTAAAGTTGCTCCTCGATAGCAGCTCATAATTTTGTAATTTGGCCCGCATGGTAAGAAACTGGTAATGTGGCTCCACCTTGTAAATAATGCACGCAAAAAAACATCTTCGGCATCATTAAAAACCGACCGAGAGCTTGGTATTGTTACTCTAGCTTGAACGAAAATAATTAATACTATCTACTGGGCCCTCGGGACGGAACCAAAGGGGCTCTACAGGGCTTGCTGTCGTTCCGTCTGGACGGAACTCTTCGGAGCCTGCTACCGTTCCGTCTAGATGGAACTCTACTGCATCTGATATCGTGCAGTCTGGACTGAACTCTAGACACTCCGACCCGGTAAGAAGACCCAACAGTCTGCGTGCACTGCCCTTTTCCGAGTCTCGTCGGTGTCGGGATTTAGGTACATCGGCACAAAAACGAGCTTCACTGCTGTTAACTATACTCTGTTACACCTTATGATGTACCGCAGGAACATGGCCTTCTAGCCTTCGCTGCGGTACAACATAAGGTGAATTGTTGCTATGACACCATGGCTTTACGCATGCACCAACGAAAGAGGTCCACTCAAACAAGTCCCGTAGAGTCCGTACCAGTTAAATCTTCTCATCCCGCGCCGATCGAATTGCCCCACCACAACCGTCCTCAAAGCAAAAAGGCGCAAAGTTTTAACTCCGACCAGCTCGACACCGCGCCTCAGCGCGCTCGATCTCCACCAAGTTTACAACTGCCTACTCACCGCAGTTTCCGTCAAGAGCTGTTGACGCTTCTCTTTGGATCTCGATTGCGACTCAAACACCCAAACAGCACCCGAGTCCAGAACGAAGGTCACACAACCGAACAAACACGACCGACACAAAGACACAAAAGCCAGACGCGACCCACATCGGGTGGCCCGCGGGTGCCGCGGGTGGCGGGCCCGTGTAGCCAGGCGGTTGGATTGGATCGGATAGCGTGAACTATTTCGTTAAATATTATATATCGTAAACCAGTTCAGTAGTAAATAAAAGTGAGGCGCACTATTAAAGCACACAATTATTGTTAAAAAAAAAACGTTTACTACGGTTTTTTTTTTTTTTGTATCGGACACGTGTGGCAGGATTTAGGTTTCAGTTTCGATATGGGCCGTCCTCCAGCACGCGCTCGTTGCTTTCCAAAGTGCCCGATGCTCGAGACGCCCCACTGTAATCGGAGGTAGGAATCTCGCGCTGGAGGAGTAACTTCAGCTGCATTCCTAACCAAACCGGCTTGCTCAAACACACACACACAAAAAAAAAAAAAAAAAAATACGCGGATTGATTTTTGCGAGTTAGCCAGCCTACGCAAGTTCGTCTGCTTCTGCGCCAAGCTGTGATTGGCTCTGATTGAAGGGTAGTGGGTAGACCTCAAGGCAGAATCACCACCAATCCTGCAAAAGAAGCAGACGAACTTGCGTTGAGCATTAACCTATTTTTGTCCCCATATCGGCCGCTGTCTCCTTGCGAATCATTTTTTTTATGATAAAAGTTTGTTTTGTTTTGTCAACGAGCAGCTACAAATAATGTCGAAATGGCCTAATAATTTCTAAATTGTGGGTTTTTCATTCGTTTAAGCGCCTTTCGCGTAAAATATTAGACGAGGTCAAAATCGTTGCCTGAATGCAGCATTCGTAATCAGTCTTTTCCGCAGTGCACGCGTGCCGCAGGAGAAGCCAACTCGTAACTGGAATGGTCAAACAAGAACTTCAAAAATAAAATAAAACAAATATGTATGGGACTCCTAGGGCACTAAACTACATGGCAGGACCAAGGAACCGGGACAACGCCGTCTGCTGCGATTGGTCAGCGAAGCGGCACTGACCAATCATCCGACTCCACTTATCAGTCTGCGGTTCCTAGGAAAATGAAATGGCGACACACCGTCGGCTTTACAGGGTACAACGACTGATCACAACCGACGACGACTCCAGCGGAACACACAGAGCAATAGCGGCAACACGCTCCAAATATCATACATTTTATACAAACGGTCTGCGTAAAGTGTAGGAGAGCGATAATCGCAGGCACAAAGCGAACAAATCTAACAACCAGTGATGTTTCCTACCACTTACTTTTTCCCCTCAAATTTTTGAAATATCTCTGCATATACTTTCCTGGGTTATTTTACCTTAGTTTTCGCAGCACCTGAATTCTGTTCATGCGGGCAACTTTGCGTGCCTTTTCCTACGAAAGCTGCGTGAAATTGCATGTTCAAGAAGAAAATAATGCTGGTCAGTGAATATATTTATTAATTAAATTATACACGCTCTAGACGTGGCCTTTTCGCTGTCCCCAGGAGTTGTTCAGACATCTCTCCTTCCTACACCGTGACTTTCTCACTTGTCTTCTTGAAACATTTGGACCACAAGACAGCCTTTTTTAATATTTAGTTCTCTCTGAAGTTTTTCTCGAATTCTCTCGTTAATCATTAAACTTCCCTGCAATCGTGTTGAAATTCCCATTTCGCTTTTCAACAAAATTAAAACTAAAAATTCCATGGAAAAAAAAAGAAACTTCCTTGCATGGAATTTCACTGCTGGCAATGCTCAACATCTTGGATTGGTTTGTCTCGTTTCGTAAAATTTTTAAAAACAAGTTTTTTATTCATAAATATGTATTTTACTCTCCAGAATTAGAAGAGAAAATCAGAAATATAAATGTTAACGTGTTTTGTGATCCGCCGTAGTGACATTGGTCAGGTTGACATAGTTCCACTCTAGTTACGGTTTCAGTTTTGTGAAATCCACGCGGCGAGGACTGAATCCATAAATCCTTCAAAGGTTGAAGTAATTTACTTAACGACATGGTTCACAGCGACAATAAAAAGGTTTAAAAGGGGCCATAAGATGAAGTTTGGGTTGGGGTAGATAATTTGAGATTGGAATTCTTACTCACATATCGTTTAGCGGCTCAAAAGAATGTAGAAAGCCAAAAGCCCACTTTTCGGTGAGAAAATATAGCGGACTATGTCGTACCTCTTTTCCTTGAAAAGCTTTCCACCTTTTTCCAGCGATACACCCGCGGTACCCAAAGCACGTCAGACTACCCCAGCTCGAATGTTAAACACGAGCACTGCATCACTCGGTCGTACGTATGCACTCGTCAACAATCGATCTGTTGATGCATATTTAAATTTGCGTTCGTGGCCAATGAGTGCCATGGCGGCAGTAATCATCGCTTGCGAATGACAAGTTCTATGGCGTGCTCAAAAAGGCTAATGGAAGCTTGGGGTCATCGTACCTGTGCCCAAGCACGTCACGACCGCGAGATTCCTCATTTCGCTTTTGAGTTGAGGAGGAGAGCAGAGGATGAAGTTGAAAAAGCATTTCACGGCCCCTTTAAGAATTGGCATGCCTATCGCAACAAACAGCAGTATAGCAAGGCACGGGCTGTCTTGGTTTGCGAAGCAAAAATTAACCATGCAAAAAATAAGGATGCGAATTCCGACACTTTTTGCAAATTGTAGTAGAATAAGGACTTCTGCAGAATTTGACACAAATGGTCGAGCCATGACAACACCGAAGCATACAAGCATTCTCTGCTGGCGAAGATCAAGTGCAAGGAAGGTTGAAACCAAAGCTTACTTGGTATAGCTCGCAGCTGGTAGAATGCTCATCAACAGTAGTGAGGCAGAAAGGCAACTCCTTTAGCTATGAAAGTAGTTTATTTGTGATTCACTGGATCCACAAAGAACAGAGTACAGTAACTGAAACATTTCTATTTACAACTTCAGGAACACAATTCAACCTAGAGCAGAGTGGCAAAACTAGGTAAAAATGTAAGGAAATCCAGAAAACTTACCTAGGTGGAATCACTTTCCAAAATGTCGTCACAAAAATCTATACATGGGATTCAAGGTGCCTTAATAAAACCCAATGCTCCTCATCCACTCCAAATGAACAGTTAAAGTAGCTCTATAGGTCATAAAACCACAATGATCCCAAAGTTAAAAGCTGCTACACACACAAAAGAAAAGGGGGTGTAGCCCTTACACCCCCCCGTCACATATACGACACCCTTAAACTTCATTTGGACGTACAGCGCACCAACGTTCAATCGACACTACCAACTTTCACGAGTGGCTTGATAGCCGAGTTGTACAACTCATTAAGGGCTGGCGTCGAACCAGCGACCTTTCGTTTAGTAGCCAGACGCGGCACCCCTCCGACCTGCCACACCCGTAAATCGTGTGTCTGTCTTTAATGCATCGGCGCTTGGGCTTTCGCCTTCAGGGATAACATAAGAGAGTCTGTGAATTTTTAAAATAGCTTAACTGACTGTAAAAAAAAAGTAATCGAGGTTTTCTTGGCCCTACTGAAAAACCTCAGTGTTTTTTTGTTTTTTTTTCTGTAGCCTTTGATGCATACATTAGCTGTTTAATATTTTATATCACACCATCATCAAGCCTCTCATAAAAGTTGGGGTCGTCATTTTGACGTCGGTGCGCTGTACGGCGAACTGAAGTTTTGGTGCGTCGTATATGTGACAAGAGGTGTATGGGCTACCCTTTCTTTTTAGTGCTTAAACTGAATTAAGTGAGGCCATTCCAAACAACAAACAATAATACATGATAGCACTGCAGCTGTTGCCTAATAGCAACTCATGCTTAAAGCTGATAAATATGGCTCCATTTCTAAACTTCATTTGAATAGACAGCACACAGGCAGTGAAGCACATGGTGAGACATGAAATTATACTTCCATACCTTCAGATATTGCATGACGCAGATCCCTCATTTGTGCACTTTTTTCCGGTGGGTACTTAAATGGGTACTCTGCTTAAACGTTTTCCCGCAGGCTTCGCACTTGAAAGGCCGCTCCCCACTGTGGGTTCGTTTGTGATTCAACAAGTTGGATTTATCTGAAAATGCTTTCCCACAGATGCCACATTGGTGCGGTTTCTCGCCCGTATGGAGTCTTTTGTGAACCACGAGGTGACATTTATTTCCAAACGCTTTCTGGCAAACCTCGCAGCGAAATGGTTTCTCCGTGTGAGCCCTCATGTGAGCCCGTAAGTTACGGATTAGAGCAAACGCTCTCTCACAGACAGGGCAGCGGAAAGGCTTCTCTCCATTGTGTGTCCCTTCATGGTCAATGACAGTAGATACAGAACGAGTGGAGTAAGGGCAGAACTCGCAGTGGCACAGGCCCCCACGTCGTGGCCGCGTCGTGGGTCGTGACTCAACCAGTTCTGTAGGGACAGAGAAGAAGCTCTGGCTGTCTTCATCTTCCGAGAAGGCTGCTTCGCCCGGCACTGTAGGTGAGACGCGAGAAACAAGGAGCGTCAACGACAGTGAAAGTCCAATGCCAACACGCAAGCATTAGACAAACTTGGCAAGTCTGCATTGCGTTCAGCAGAAACTAGCACACACAAACAAACAAACCGACACCTGTTCGTTTCAGAACAAAGAAAAGAAACTCGGCAAATAAGAACAATTCAAGTATTAACCCCTTAAAAAGCAACTCTACTTCATTTTTGTTTTTGACAAAAAACTATGCTGTCCTCTTCAGCATCACCTAGGAAGAC
Source organism: Ixodes persulcatus (assembly GCA_013358835.2). Taxonomy (NCBI): domain Eukaryota; kingdom Metazoa; phylum Arthropoda; class Arachnida; order Ixodida; family Ixodidae; genus Ixodes; species Ixodes persulcatus. The sequence goes on from JABSTQ010003570.1 coordinate 80,675, forward strand.
CACACTGTCAAATACTATAACCTAGTTCTGTCTAAAGGTTTCCTACACAGTCCAGCAAACTTTGCAACACGCCAAGTTGCCGAAATCGGCTGACTCGAGCGGGCGAATTGAGGTGACACCAACAGCGCAGTCAAGTCTACGGTGCAGCTGTAGCCAACACTGAGCTAAACGTCATACCGTTGCCTCTTTTTGCTTGTTTTTACTTCTCCGGCCAAGCGTAACGAGTGACGTCAGCAACGTTTCCTCTCAGCGCTCAGTGGCAACTCGGTGCACAGAGCGATTCTTGGGAGCCAACCACCCATTTCACCGAGGTCCCGCTGTTACTGATGTCTCACAGTTTGTGATTATTGTCTCTTGGAGTTTCGTTCACACTACGGACACTACATGTGCAGGCTTATGCCGCAGTTGTGCAGACGTCGTCGAATGTCGTAGACACCAAAACGCATTAAAGAGTGCGGTGCCGACGACACTTGCGCCTGGCATGCGAACACCCCAATATCGCACGTCGTTGCGTAGAGGATCACGTGACATCTCATACTACACAACGGAACTATGTGAAGCCATGTTCTTGGCGGCCCGAGGCCAATGTTGCCAGATGAAGCCAAAGTTTCGGTTTTTCGGTTTCTGCTCGTGTTGAAAACGAGATTCAACAATATATATTCTATTTTTCGTGAAACAAATTCCGTTGCGTCTACTTTAATGAAGTGGTAATTAAGTAATATCACACTTTGAGTTAATGAAAAAGTTACGAGCATAGCCCATTCATGCAGGTAATTTTCAGGTGCACATTATCTTTCAGTGAATCAGCTCATTTCGCATTATTACAGCCATGAGGAATAATAAAGGAGCCTAATCTCTGGGCCTGGGAATTGCCAATGAAATATAAGGCTGCCGTGAAGGTAGCATGTAGCCTGCAAAGTCTGTCCATTGTAATAATGCTCTACAAAAGGTCTACAGTCACTGTCACTGTACATCGATGAAAAATCACACTACTTGAGTATCCAAGCACTACTATCAGTGGAAGAATGTGGTTACAAAACCACAATTGCTGACATCTTGTTGTCTAAAACACCAGGCAAGAGCAAGCACTGCAAGACAACCCTATCACAATGGTTTTGTTTGCGAAAATGAAGTGGAGGTGAGATGCAATCACATTGGTTGACTGCTTGGGCTAATCTAAATAACTGGGATCCGTCTGATGCAAAAGGAGATGATCATTTTGATTCAATGATGCTGGACTGGCATAAGCAAATAAGACTGCACAAAGAATGCATGCTCCCAAAAGTTGAGTTGGCAAGTCGGAAGAAGTCTCTCTGCAAAGCAACAATACGCCGTCTGCCGCATCTTGCGGCGGTTGCCAGAGTCGACCTGTAATGTTGAGAAGAGAATAATGAGCAAATTACTGCCGCTTGTGTAAGGTATGCATTTGACCGTTTTTAAAACCCCAAAAACGGTACACTGACATGAAACCAAAAGCAGATCGTAGCAAATAAAATTGGCAATAGTAGTGTACAGGACCAGTATTAATATGGCAATACTCCGCAATGGACATTCAAGTTCGCCTTTTGCTTCATGCGCTTGATTTGAGAAAATTCTAATTCTTAAATGGGGTTGGGGCGGGGTTAGAGTTTAATCGGCTCTCACGCTACAAATATTGAATTTGTTTTTACTCCTGTCATATTTTTTTCATGGACACTTTAATAGCAGCTTTTACATTTGGCAGCATTTTCTAGCGGGAAGCAAAGTACAGTCGAGAAAGTATCAGAGTTCAACAACTGCACGAAAACGATTTATCAATGTAAGCAAAACAATAAATGAAAACATAAATTTCACTGTTCAGAGAAAAAGTTGAAAATTGCCGCATATTTAAGCATTTTAAAATTCTAGAGCTTATGGGGGAAGCTACTCTATTTGTGTAACACCTTCCGGTAAGACATTTTTACAACCATGTATAAAAATAAATAGAAAAAAAAAACTCATATGAAGAGGGGGATGTTGCAGAAAAAAAATACTGTAATGAAAAATTTACTCGACATTCCCAAGCAAGTCTTTAAAAGACGGCCAAGCAATGTTCTCTTCCGTGCATCACCTATGACACTGTAGTTACATCCGAGGCTGTAATGGACCATTTTACGAAGTAGCACACACCCTCATGCAGTGTACATGAAGAATGCGTGGAACCTTGGTGTCAGCGTTTGCAAAAGGGCCCATTGCAACAGATTTGGGTTTTCAAATACAATAGCGACACACTTTACAGTCTTATTTGTCGCATCAACCACATTATGGCAGTGCTTTTACCAAGTGCCAACTTTTATGCAGTACGCTCGCGATGAATAAACTCGGGTATTTCATAGTTCTGCTTAATTCAAACAAATTTCAAAATTTTGGTTGTGCTGCTATGTTTTCAATGCATTCATAAGCCACTTAATTCGAAGAGCGTTTTCATCAAGTATTTGATGAAAACGTCTAGATGGTTAGGAGTTATTGAAACTTAAACTTCCGTGCCTGCGCTCTTGAATAGTTTAGCAACAAAACAAGCGACCCGAGGTGTGCTTCTCTGCATTGCACAAGCGCTAGATGCGTCAACATGTTTTTTTTTTTGCCAGGCGATTCATTATGGTGCCGGAAGTCTACCCAATCAATATTTTGCTACAGCGTCACATATAGTTTTAAGTCTAAAAACGCAACTGCTTGAAACCGAAACTGGACTGGGGAGGAAGAAATATAGAGGAGGAGAGAGTTTGCCCAAGTCACGTGGCTGTGCAACTTTTTGTTTTCAATCAACGTATTTGCAGCTTTTCGGAAGCCACAACAAATGGCTACCATATTTCTTTTGTATTTTTAACATTGTGGCGTGTGCCTCCGATGACCCACGACCTTGATAATATTTGGTGGTTGTGTCCAAACCATAGAAAATGGCACCCGACTACAGAGAAAAGAGTAAACGCAAGTCAAACCGGCCAGTTCTCGATCTCGGCGGTTTTCGGGTGGAAAGAAAACGAATTTGGACCCGCGAATTGTTTTCTGGGTAGTTGAGCTCTCATATGTCATGTACAAATAAAAACCTTGGCAAGCATAAATAGTCAGTGTTCCAAACTGTCTATGAAAATGTGAAACGTTGCCGAACTTCAAAAGGACATCCTGTGTTTGAGGCGAGTTGCAAACCCAACAGTGTGCTATTCGAAGCGGAAATAGAAAGCTTTAAAGGGGCCACGAAATAAAGTTCGGGCTTGGATAAACAATTTGATATGGATCCTACTAATCACATATCATTTAGTGGCTCAAAAAGTATAGTGGATGATTTCAATCCTCCTTTCCTTCAAAAGCTTCCAGACATTTCACTGCAATACATCCGCGGTACCCAAGGCACATCAGCCTACCCCAGCTCACGCGTTGAACACGAACACTGCATCACTCGGTCGTATGCATGCACTCGGCAACAATCAATCCGTTCACGCATATTTGAACTCGCGTTCGTGGCGAATGAGTGCCGTGGCGGAACTTATCATCGCTTGTGAATGACAAGTTCCATGGCGTGCTTACAAAGGAAGGTGGAAGCATGGGGTCATCCTACCGGTGCGCAAGCACGTCACGATTCACGATTCCTCATTTCGCTTTTGAGTTGAGGAGGAAAGCTAAGGAGGGAAAAAAATCATTTCATGGACCCTTTAAGAACTCTCATGCCCGTCCAAACAAATAGCAGTGTAGCGAGTCCCAGGCTGTCTCGGTGCTGCGAAGCAAAAATGAACCATAAACTAAATGTGAATGAAAATTCCAAAACTTTTTTTTTTTCAAATTGTAGCAGAATAAGGACCTTTGCAAAATTTGACGCAGATGGTCCACCCCCACGACAATACCGAATCATGCCCCCATTCTCTGCTGGCAAAGATCAAGTGCAAGGAAGGTTGAAACCAAAGCTTACTTGGTATAGCTCGCAGCTGGTAGAATGCTCATCAACGGTAGTCAGGCAGAAAGGCAACTCCTTAAAGGGACACTGACAGGGTATTTATGCTCGCCGAGGTTTTTAGTTGTACGTGACATATGAGAGCCCAACTACCCAGAACAAAATTTGCGGCTCGAAATTCGGTTTCTTTCCGCCCGAAAACCGCCTATCAAGAACTGGCCGGTTCGAGTCTCGCTCACTCTCTTTTCCGTGGTCACGGGCCGTTTTTGTAAGGTATCGATCCGACCACCAAATTTAATCAAAGTCGTGGGTCATTGAAGGCACACGTCAATATTAAAAATAGAAAAAAATATGAAACCCATTTTTTGTGGCTTCAAAAAAGCTGCAAATACGTGGATTGAAAAAAAAGGTAGCACAGACAACCGGAAGCTTTCTGTGCGTTCACGGCGCCATTGATCCCGACCCGTTGATCTTTCGAAAACTTGTGCACTCTGGCATAACTCTGGCCACTTTCAGATGCAGGACATGTGAGGCAACTCTTCACGCAACATCTTGGGAGTATTCTTTTCGGAGCTGATCACGGGAATTCACCACGGCACTCGGGCACTCACTACTAATTGCCAATTAAATGTACAAAACAACTCATCTTGAAATACAGAACAGTGAGCGGAACAAACATAACTGCAAAGGAATACCACGGCGAGCGAACGCATTTCGTCTGCTACGGTGCTACGTGCGGAAAGAGGAGGAGAAAAAAAACAAAAACAAAAAAAAACGCACGGTCGGGTGTAGTTACGTGACTTCCGTCACTCACGCTATCCTCTCCACTTCTCCGTTTCGGTTTCGGTTTCGCGCAGTTGCGTTTTTTGGCTTTATTGAAAAAATACGTGACTCTGTAGCAAAATATTAATTGGGTAGTATTCCGACACCATAATGAATCGCCTGACAAAAAAGGAAAAAAAAATTTTGGGGGGTGTCAGTGTCCCTTTAAGCTAGGAAAGTAGTTTATTTGTGATTCACTGAATCCACAAAGAACAGAAGAGTACTGTAACAGACACTTTTTTTTTTTACAACTTCAGAAACACAATTTAGTAACTGACACATTTCTTTTTACAACTTCAGGAAAAATATTCAAACTGGAGCAAAGTTGGAAAACTAGGTTAAAATATGAGGAAATCCAGAGAACTTAGGTAAAAGTAGCTCTATACGTCATAAAATAAAAATAATACAAAATAGTACCAAAGATAAAAGCAGCAAGCAAAGCTACTAAGCGGTACTGCTGTTGTTGCCAACAGTGAAACCCGTTTAGAACAAACCCACGTACGGCGAATTATTGTCGATATCAAACTCACGGAAAATTTAAATAAAAATGCATGTAAAAAGTACTTTTTAAAACGAACAACATATCGGCTATATCAAACTTTTTCCCCCCAGAAAGGCTTCGAAAAACGCGCTAACAGTCGTCTTCTAGCCTGCCCCTTCCCCCCCCCCCCCCCCCCCCCCCAAAAAAAGAAAAAAAACAACGTAGGAAAGAAAAAAAATTCCAAAAGGTCAAGCCGCTAACAAAATTGAGCGAAGAGAAACGATTCAGAAGGGGAGAAAGCTAAAAAAAAAAAACACTGTGCACGCAGGCACGAAAAAAACAAACTCTGCACGCATGCAAAAAAAAAAAATAATAATTCCAGCGCGTTGTTACAAGGCGGAAGCAAAGAGATGAGAAAGAAAGAGAGGCTCTCGCCTTACGACGAATGCATCGTGGAAGTTCGTAGTAAATGGTTTTTGCTATATCGAACTACTTGTTATATCCCTAGTTTCCTGCTGTTCGTTATAAACGGGTTTGACTGTACTGCAACTGATAACGTTTAGAACTGATGAATATCCCTGTTTCTCAACTTCAGGTGAACAAACAACATACAGGCAGTGAAACACACGGTAAAACATGAAAACTCTTCCGCACGAATGACCTCCAGAAATTCCATGGCTCCGATTCCTCACTTGTGCATTCTTTTTCTATACCTACTTAAATGGGTTTTGGAGCCAAACGCTTGCCCACACGCTTCACACTTGTAAGGCTGCTCCCTACTGTGGGTTCGTTCATGACTCAAGAAGTTGGATTTACCTGAAAATGTTTTCTCACAGATGCCACACTGGTACGGTTTCTCACCCGTATGGTGTCTTTTGTGAATCGCAACCTGATGTTTATTTCCAAACGTCTTCTGGCAAACCTCGCAACTGAATGGTTTCTCCCCCGTGCGAGTCCTCACGTGAGCCCGTAAGTTACCGCTTCTAGCAAACGCTCTCTCGCAGTCAGAGCAGCGGAAAGGCTTCTCTCCTGTGTGTGTCCTTTCGTGCTTGGTGACATTAAATAGATAACGACGAGTAAGGGCAGAACTTGCAGTGGTACATGCCCTCATGTCGTGGCCGCGTCCCGGGTTGCGACTCAACCAGTTCTCCTGTAGGGCAAGAGAAGTCGCTCTGGCTGTCCCCATCGTCCTGGAAGGCTGCTTCGCCCGGCACTGTAGGTGAGACGCGAGAAACAAGGAGCGTCAACGACAATGGAAATTCAATGCCAACACGCAAGCATTACACAAACTTGGCAAGTCTGCATTGCGTTCAGCAGGAACTAGCACACACAAACAAGCGCACCGACACCTGTTCGTTTCCGAACAAAGAAGACAAACTCGGCAAAGAAGAACAGTTCAAGTATTAAGAAAAGCTGTAAGGCCGTTATTACGTGAAAGTAATATCACACTTTGAATGAGCATAGCCCATTCATGCACACAATTTTCGTGTGCACTTTATCTTTCAATGAATCAGCTCATCTCGCATCCTAATAGCCTTAAGGAACAATAAAAGAGCCTAATCTCTGGGCCTGGGAAGTGCCATGAAATATAAGGCAGCAGTGAAGTTAGAATGTAGCCTTTGAAGTCTCTTCATCGTAATAATGTTTTAGATAAAATCACCGTACAGTCAATGTCACTACATCAATGAAAAATCACACACTAATTGAGTATCCAAGCAATGGCTCTAGTGGAAGAGTGTGGTTAAAAAGCCACTATTGCTGACATCTTGTTGTTTAAAACACCACGCAAGAGCTAGCGGTGCAAGACAACCACATCACACTGGTTTTCTTTGCACAAATGGAGTGGAGGTGAATGCCATTGGTTGACCGGTTGCGCTAATCTAAATAACTGGCATCCGTCTGATGCAATAGGAGACGCTAATTTTGATTCAATGATGCCGGACTGGGATAAGCAAGAACACTGCACAAAGAATGCATGCTCCCAAAAGTGGAGTTGGCAATTCGGAAAAAGTCTCACTGCAACGCAACAATGTGCCACTTGCCGCACCTTGCGACGGTTGCCAGAGTCGACCTGCAACGTTGAGAAGAGAATGATGAGAAAATATACTGCCGCTTCTGTGAGGTAAGCATTTGACCACTTTTTAAGGGGAGGCACTCCCTTGGAGGGTCTACTTTTTAAGTATTTGTGCCAGGTCAATGAAATTTTTAGGGTATGTTAACCGTCAAAACTTAGGAGGCTACACCAACTTTCAACCCAAAAGGTTTATTTTTTGACAAGTTACAGCCTTATTCGTTAAAAAAAATGTACATGTAGCAGTGCCAAAGGAAAAAAAACTATCGTTTCAAAATATGAATAAAAAGGCACAATTTCTTTGTTGGGATATAACGCTGAATGACTAAACTAATCGGTAGTAGGCTTGAAATAATTTTTAAGGCCATATTTTCTGTAAAAATTATCTTTCAATAACGGTATGAATTTTTAATTTTTTTCTTGTTTCACAAACGTCAACATTTTTGTGTGAACAAATAAAAATTTGCAAAAAGTAAGCGCATAGCCGAGTTCTCCAGTAAATTTCATGCCAAAAAAGCCATACATTAGACATGGGGGCGCGTAACTCATCGAACGATAGTTTTAGAGCTGTGAAAAAATGGTGAAAACATGAAGCTGAGAAAAACAGGTTTGAAAGTTCAAACAGTGTTTTACTTTAGATGGGGCTTGCCATTTCATCTAAAATGCTCCAGGGGCATATGTCACTCCTTCCTCTGCACGGTCCCTCTGTGCCTTGGCCACAGCTTCCATCTTCCTTTTTTTGTGGGACATCTTGGAGGACTCGAGCGCCTTCACTTGGGCCTTCGCAACCTTGATCTTGGTGGCCCTCTCTCCGTACGATGCTTGGTAGCTTCCTGGCTGGATGCCCATTCCCAACAGAGCTTCCTCAATCCCTCGAGGCCCTAGGTTGAACTCAAGGACTGCAAGGGCCACGGCACACTCCACAGTCTTGAGGGAGGCGAACTCCACCTTGGGGCACCTCTTCCACACCAAGGCATTGAAGCTCTCATTGTTGTTTTGAGTCTTCATCCGGGAACACCTCTCCAGCAGATCCCTTTGTGACAGGCGGTTGTACAAGGGTACCATCTCCCTTGCAATTTCCTTGGAGAAGGCTGGCTTGTGTGGCCGGAACGCAGGTGGTTCTCCTGCTGCCTCGAGGGCCTTGCTCCGATTATAGTGGCACCAGGAGTCCGTGCCAGTGGGACAACCTACATGCCTTGGCTCCTCGTCAGTGGAGTAGGAGTGCAAAAGGCTTGCAAACACTCCTCGCTGCATAGCTGTCACGTCGGGTGCATTGTCCTTTAGTGAACAGGCATAGTAGTTGGTAAGCTGCTTCATCTTCAGGTTTGTCAGCTTCCCTTTCCCGCCTAGTCCCTTCTTTGCCTTCTTCAGGGCTTCTAGACCTGCATACATACGCTTCGCAACATGGTTGACGCAGTCCTCTTTGTTGATTTCCTTGTTGTAGAGCTCAAGGCCAGCTACCTTGGAGAAAGCCTTGCTGTCGCCATCACACAGCATGGTGGTGTACTGCATACCGTGTTTTCCAACTGAACGGCCAAAAATAACAGTGGCTGCCTCCACTTCCATGGCACCGGCAGACCCATTGAAGTTCTTCTGGCAGTTGGGTCGGTGGTCTTCCATCCATTCCGTGTACCCCTCTGTGCCTGGCTTTGGTCCCTGGGTGCACAGCTGGCAGTAGTTGCTGTGGACGCTGTAGTCCAGCACGAGACCACTCTCAAGCTCAATCGCGACACCAACACCGAAGTGGGACGTGTGGCCGCGTTTATGCCAGGTGCCGTCGTACGTGACGCACACGTCTAGGAGTTCCCCCTCTTTGGCGTTCTCCCTTTTTCGCACCGACTGCGCAGCGGTCCTCATCACATTGCCGGCGGCCGCTGTGGCTGCATCGTGTACCTTCGCGGCAACTTTCTGGGACGTCTTCAAACAGATCGGCGGCGGCATGTTCATCCCGGTAAAAAGATGAGTTAATTTTGTGAAGCTCACGCCACAGTCGCGTGACAAGAGACCGATGCGCTCTGCGAGATCGTTCTGTCGCGTGTCACCAATATTCACAGAGTGTGGAGCTCTCGCGACTTCTCCACAAGTTGGGCACGAGACAACAAACGCAAGGAGGACGCCCTTCCCGGTCTCGGACAGTTTGAGAGAAGATCCTGCGCACTCGGGGCACAGCAAAGCATTCACTAAAGCTTCGATGCAGGACACGCCAAGCAAGCGGTAACCGTCGAGCTCTTCGCCTTCGGTTAGGCCTAGCTGCTTCTCGGGATCGTCGGGCTCGTTCGACTCGGAATATTTTGCGGGCGCCTTTCGTTGCATCATCGCAATCTTCCACTCGATTGCAGTGAGGTCATCTTCACTTGAGATTTCGGTCACCGGCAAAGACGATGCGGACGCCGATGGTTCCAGGTGACGTTCGGCGGGAGGCAGCGAAGCGATGGGCGATTCCAAGGCACTCGGCGACGGCGGAGCGCTTGGAATTGGCGAAGATGCGCTCCCGTCGTCTTCCTTGGGAGGTCGTCCGCTCCCTCTTCGCTTCGAAAACCGCTTGCGGCCACCGAACTTGAACGGCGAAGGCTTGCTACGGAAAGTCGCCGGCATCGTAGCGATAGAAATTCGAAGAACGGTCAAGGGCGCGTAGAGCAGCTAGCAAACGAAACAACGACTGACAGAAATTGCGCGCTAGCAGACGATTATGACGTCACGTGGCTCGTCCTAGCGAATCAGAGCTCTTGTTTCGCCAGCTTGACCAATAAGAGCGTGCTCAGCTATGTTTTCTACGGGGTTTTACGGTTTGTGAGCATGATATCGCGAACAATGCTGTGAACAAAACGAAAGAGGGCGAGACGCTCATTCCAACGAGGGGGGCCTGTCCATGCTAGTCCTAAGAAACGCGGAGGGAGCGCGCTTTGAAAATAGCACATTTTCGTAATCGGCCGCGTCGTCGGCGCATACGTGCGGCCGCCAGCTCGTCGAAAATAATTTATTTTGGAGTAAATACTTTACTTACAGGAATAAAATTTTTGGACAGCATTCTTTATGAGTTGTAAAAGCTGGTCAGCCTATTTTCCAAAAACGTGACTTTTTTGAAAAAATCGCGATTCCTAGGCCGTGCCCCCTTAACACTCCAAAAACGGCACACTGAAATAAACACCGAAAGCAGATCAAAGCAAAAAGAAAAATTGGTAATAGGCGTGATCAGAAAACGATTGTAAACAAAACAATGAATGAAAACATAAATTTCACTTTTCAGAGAAAAGGTTGAAATTGAATTGTTGCATATTTAAGGGGAGAAACAACCCAGATAAAAAAAGTTTGCAAAAAAAGGTTGATTTTGAAAAATGCCCTATTTACATCCGTCAATATTTAGAGTATACCCAGAAAATTTCATTTGTTTACAGTGCAAAGTTATTTTTTTTATAAATTATTTTCATCTCACTAATGCTGAAGAAAAAGTAAAGGTTCCAACACTTTGCGTTTTTCTCCAATCCACGTTTCGGCATAAATCCCACCTTAAAGAGCCGCTGAAAAGAACAAAAATTGTTTTTTTAAACAGTTTGGTTGGGACATGCGTGTCAAAAAATCAATTTTACGCGAAAAAAAAAAAAAAATTTAAGAGCAATTCTGACGGACAAAAAGTTAGGGCGCGAACGAGCTGGTGAAGGTTTAACATAATTTTAGACAAACCCCTGAGACTGGGGAAAAGACGAAGAACGACACAAAACACGGAGTCTCAAACACAGCTGAAATTTATTCCACAAAAGTTTGTTTATATAGGGTTTTTTTTTAGCCCTCACAAACCAAAAGAAAAGAAAAGAGAAGGAAAGAGAGAACACTCTTTACACAAAGGACTTGGCACCAAGCCGACATGAATCATTTCACCCGAACATCCTGATAAGACACACAAAGAACCTAGAACCCCCTTTTTTTTTCAGACCAACCACACCGTGGGCAAAGAGTGTTCGGACCAACAGGACCGTGGGCCAAGAAAGAGAGAGTACCTTTGTGTAAAACGCGTTCTCACTTTCCTTCTCTTCTCTTTTGTTTTGGTTTGTGAGGGAAAAAAAAAAACAAAAAAACCTATATAAACACAAATTTCTGTGGAATAAATTTCAACTGTGTTTGAGACTCCGTGTTTTGTGTTGTCGTTCGTTAACTTTCCCCAGTCTCGGGGTGTTTGTCTAAAATTATGTTAATTTTGACGGCGCGAGATGCCATTCAGTCGGTGGTCACCTCCCTTTCCACATGAAGAGGAGCGGTGGATCGGCTTCGCCTTCACTTTGAGGTGGAAAGAGCGAATGACCATTCCGTGATGTCATGAACTTTGCGCGCAGAATTTAAAATAAATCTCTCGCTGTCAATATTGCTCTAAAAAAACTGTTTTTTTTTTGCGTAAAATTAATTTTTTTACAAGCATGTCCCAACCAGACATTAAAAAAAAAAAAATGTCTTCGGGGGCCCTTTAATAAAACTATTGTTTCAGTATGAAACTATAGAGACTTAATATTTGCGGCTTATATGCCAAACTTTTATGAAGCTGGTTACTATGAACTTGATTTTGCATTTTCATGTTCCTTCATTATGAAAAACTAAATAGCAAAACAAGGTAAATATGAAAAATAGGTTTTTTTCATCTTCTTTTTTTTTGTTGTTCGAGAAATGCAAATTTTTTGGAATTTCCTTTTATAGTAACTGGCAACAGGTATTCCAGTATGCATTCCACCAGAAAAATTTGTGGTTATCAACACAATTTTTGAACGATATATTCATAGAGCAGATTCCATGCAAAGCTGTACTTTACTTCGTCCTGGGGATATAATACCCCATAAAATTGGTTCACAGGGCTGACACTTTGCATGCCCTCCATCTATAGACTACAAACATCACCTGCAAATATCACGCCAATTGAGTGACCGGTTCAAAAGTTTGCATTCCCAGGTAGTGTCCACCCTCAAGCATTTCAAAATCCCCAAGCTCGTGGGGAAGCTACTCAGTTCGTGCAACACCTTCCGGTAAGGCATTTTTACCCCTACGAAGAGGGGGTCATTGCAGAAAAAAATACATGGAATGAAAAATTTACTTGACATTCCCAGGCAAGCCTTTAAAAGACGGCCAAGCAATGTTCTCTTGCGTGCATCACCTATGACACTGTAGTTACATCTGGGGCGGTGATGGACCGTTTTACAAAGTAGCACACACCCTCATGCAGTGTACATGAAGAATGCGTGGAATCTAGGGGTCAGCATTTGCAAAAGGGCCCATTGCAACATTTGATAAGGTGAGGCGTGTAAAAAGATTGGAAAATAAAAATTGCCTCAATCGGTACCACCTCAATGGGCACAGCCGATTCAAAGCCAATGCGATATAAATGAATTGGCTCCTTGGGTCAAGTGAGAATTTCACCAAAAAGCCAATTGAGAACTGAACTTAGAAAAAACTGGGCCACACCAAGAAACAGCTCAGGAAAGACCAACAGGGAGAAAGGAAACTGCGAAGGGCCACTCAAGGTCAACACCAGTGGGTCGACGACAATCGAGGGCATCGCTGCTCCAACAACTGCTGCCGTAGTGATATTTGCTTTGCCCCCCCTCCCACGGGCAGACCCCTGTCAGGGGGTCCACCCCTCAGTAGAAGGATAGTCGCCAGAGCCTCCGTTTGCAGCATACAAGCTGGCAGGGCGCACCACGGGCAGGTGGAAGTTGACTTCCCTCGCGGTATCCCACCGCAAGGGCTTGCGCCCCGGCCATTGCAACAGATTTCTTTACAAATACCATAGCGACCATTTCGTCGTTTACCCTGAGACTGGGGGTTTTTTTAGAAGAGCAAAAGTAACAGAAAAACAGACAGGTCTCAAACTCAGCTACAAGTTTATTTCAACAACCTCCTCTTATATAGTTTGTTCTCGTCGTCATCAACCAATCACAACAGACTTGTCCTCTGCACCGTGACTTTACAAGTTCCACTCTATCACAAAAGAAGCGGACACTCCCAACGTTTCCAAGTGAAAATGTTCTAGCAGAAGATATGGCACACAAAGACTTCAATCAATGCTTTTGTGTCCTCACATTAAACAGGACAACAGCCCACACCAACAACCCACTCAAAACAGGTCACCTCCAAAATAACCCCCACAAACAATACACATCAAACACTATACAGTGAAACCCGTTTAGAACGAACCCACGTACAGCGAAATATTGTCGATATCGAACTTACGAAAAAGTTAAATAAAAATGCACGTAAAAAGTACTTTGTATACCAAACAAAATATTGGCTATATCGAACTTTTCCCCCCGGAAAGGCTTTCAAAAACGCTCAAACAATCGTCTTCTAGCGTGTCCCCCCCCCCCGAAAAAAAAAAAAGAAATAGGAAAAAAAGAAAGTTCCAAAAGCAGCCGCAAACAAAATTGAGCGAAAAAAAAAGCGATTCGGAAAGAAAGAAAGCTAAAAAAAAACTGCACGCACGCACAGAAAAAAATAAAAAAGCTTTTCATCCCAAAGCGGTTGTCCACGAAGAGAAGCGATTCAAAGGGGAGATAAGCTAAAAAAAAAACTCTGCATGCATGCAAAGAAAAGAAAAAAAATCTTTTTAGCGTTTTGTTACAAGGCAGAAGCGAAGAGATGAGAAAGAAAGATAAGCTTTCGCCTTACAACGAACGCATCGTGGAAGTTCGCTGTGTAAATGGTTTTTGCTATATCGAACTACTTCCTATATCGAACTGATCGTAGCGTTTCCTGCTGTTCGTTATAAACGGGTTTCACTGTAGGGAACCGCTGCAAGCAATTTTTACAGTTTTAAGTGTGTTTTTTTTTTTTTTTTTTGTAGTGTTTGGTGTGTATTGTTTGTGGGGGTTATTTTGGAGGTGACCTGTTTTGAGTGGGTTGTTGGTGTGGGCTGTTGTCCTGTTTAATGTGAGGACACAAAAGCGTTGATTGAAGTCTTTGTGTGCCATATCTTCTGCTAGAACATTTTCACTTGGAAACGTTGGGAGTGTCCGCTTCTTTTGTGATAGAGTGGAACTTGTAAAGTCACGGTGCAGAGGACAAGTCGGTTGTGATTGGTTGATGACGACGAGAACAAACTATATAAGAGGAGGTTGATGAAATAAACTTGTAGCTGAGTTTGAGACCTGTCTGTTTTTCTGTTACTTTTGCTCTTCTAAAAAACCCCCCAGTCTCAGGGTAAACGACGAAATGGTTGACTTCCACCAGCTAGCCTGTACTATGACTCTTTTTTCGACAATAGCGACACACTTTACAGTCTTATTGGTCACATCAACCACATTATGGCAGTGCTTTTACCAAGTGCCAACTTCTATACAGTAGGCTCCCTATAAATAAACTCGGAAATTTTATAGCTACGATTATTTCTTCCAAATGGCAAGATTTTGGTTGTGCTGCTATGTTTTCAATGTATTCATAAGGCGCTTAATTCAAACAGCCTTTTCATCAGGTATTTTTGCCAGTATGTAGACTGTGTGTAAGAGTTGTGCAAGTGCCGGTAGGCTGTGCCTAAAACCGTGCTGCTCCTTGCTTAAGTAGCGGCTTTTTTTCCAGAAAGATAGTGAGTTCTGAGCACACGAGAAACGGAAGGAACAGATAACAATTGATATACAATTGCAGTTTAGGTAATCCAGGGATGTAATAGGTGACACCCCAGAAATCATGCAAACACTGGAAGCCAACTAGCTTGATATTTGTGTCCAGTATGCTTGGACGATTAAACTTTTAAGGTGAGAGTGCTTACTATTCACTCTAAGCTCTCCTCATACATAACATACAAATTTAAGGATAGCATGCCTCAGACAAAGCAAAAGCAATGCAACCTACTTATGTGTACGGTACATGCCATTATTATTATTCCCTCTGAGGCCCCCCCCACCACCACCACCCCTCAAAAAAAGAGGAGGCAGGTGGTCCACTCACCATATAGCGACACGACTGGTGATCGCTGTGGAACGGTAGTGTGGTGGCCCCGCAAGCCTGACTGAAAAAAAACTTTGTTATTTTTGATTTCATTTTCATTTTCACTTTCACTCGGAGTGCGAGCATTAAACCGACTGCTCACGCTCTGGCGAGCGCGTAATTAAAGAGATTGATTCCCGATGCCGTCGTGGTCTGATGTTCCTACAGGTAGAAAGCGGCATGTAAAATCTATGCGGTACATGCTCGACTGAAGCACCTGCGCAATTGCTGGAACATGCACAACAGTTAGGTTAGCTTCGTGGCCAGGAGATGCAGGCACGTGAAACCAAAAGTCCGCCAAGCCTTTTTACCTTCGAGACGAGCTAGTGACATTTACCAAACTCGAATAGGAGAATAGGAGGAACGTAGAAAGCCCGATTTATAAAAAAAAAAAAAAAAAGAAGACGGGTCGTGGCTAAATGTTTGGCAACTAGTGTACAGGGTGTTTCCGAGCAGTATTCGGGCGTAAAATAATTTATTATAAAAGGGGTGCATGGTGGTGCATTCATCGTGCTCAAACTTCACGAGTGTGGGTTTTAGGAAAAAAATTTAGGCCTAAAAAAACCCTGTTTCTTTCACGTAGGTAGGCACCAGAAAAACATGCAGGGACAAGGTAGTAGACAGACATACACGCTCGCACCTGCTTTCGGGTGTTTGTCTCAAAAAAACTTTCCACGCTTTTGATTTGTGTTGGGCCATCCGTGAGTACAGTGCCAACCAGATGGTTTTTACTGGTTTCCTCCCAGTGCACAGAAAAAAAGACACAATGTTTTACGCCTGAATGGAACTTGGAAATGCCCTGTGCTGCCTGGGACGGTTGCTGGCTTGGAAAGAGGTACTCTAGGAATCCGAGATCCAGTTTTGTCACGAGCACAATGACTACTGAAACCGAGTTTCCCAGAAGTAGCGGGTACTGGCTTTTGCAAGCAACGCGCAAGGTGGAGATTATGAAAGAGCCCTTTGCTGCACTCATGTCGTTGAAATCCTGCCTGGCTGCCAAAAAAAAGAAATGAAAACTGGCAAAGACTGTCATTCACTCAAATTGCATCGGCCGGTATTTTTGCCAGTAATAATTGTCACGACCGCGGCGCAATGTACTATGCACATTGAATTGACTATTAGCCCTTCAAAGGGACCACATAAATCGGTTCCTTAATGCATTGTGCTAACATGTTGTACACGGGTAACCTAAAAAAGAGCATTTCGTGCATCAAAATATTAAAAAAATTAACTTACCTGAGAAAAGAGGAATAAAAAGTGAAAGCCGTTTACAACTCCCTGTAACGCCGAATCGGAGCGCAGCTCTTGAGGAGGAGGGAAGGGTACTCAGGGGAGGGTATACCCCTCCTCCTCCTCCTCCCCTCATTCTTCAATCTCCTCCTGGGGGGGGGGGGGGTGTCACGTGACCTTGGGGGGGGGGATATCACGTGAACCCCCGCCCCCCCGAGGTCACCTGACCCGGGGGGGGGGGGGGGCTCGCACGTTGCATGATGGGACATTTCCCATAATGCACCTCGGGGCGAGGGGGGTCACGTGATCTCGAGGGGGGGGGGGGGGGGGGGGGGGGGTCTCGCGCGGTGCATTATGGGACATTTCCCATAATGCACTGCGCGGTTACGCCGACGGCGACGCCGCTCAAGCCGGAAACGGGCGCCGAAGAGCTGCGCTCTAATTGGGGCTCCAATCTACGCTGTGAAGGTGGTTGGTCAGCGAAGCTGTGGTATCACCTGCAATGATTACCTACTGCACTCCGTGAAATGCCGTTGCCGGTCGCAGCAAACCGCTGCTGGTCGTATTGCTGTTTCTTTTCCCTTTGCCGCTCCTAGTATTCACGCTGCTATTTGGGAGTCCTAACTATGCGTGACCTATTCATCGAGGTGCAGCAGCAACAATGAAATCAGTTGCTATACTCCGTTTCATCTTACTCTTAAGCGCAGCGGATGTTACGAGCCATCCGAGCCAATCGGAGGCCGTGTGAGTGTCACGTGACATTAGAGAGGGGGGCACAGCGACACGCGGCAAGCGTATCACAGGCCACGTCCACAGAACGGGATTGGCTGAAATAGCTCGTAGCATCCGCTGCGTCCGGACGTAAGGTGAAACAAGGTATAGGCGGGTTTTTCTTCTATATATGAAAGGCTAGTGACGTCGCTCCCCACGTCAGAAGCTGCCGTCGCCGCGGCAGCAGGCGCTGTTATCATCCATTATGTGGTTGGCACTTCACACGAGGGCTTTGAATGACGTCAACCCCTTTTGAAGCAGCTGCAAACCTAATCTTTACCAGAACGTGTAGGAGGGTGTTCCTATTGGTCACACGTGCCTTATCATGTATCATGTGGTTTTCTTTATTGAAACGGATACTGAGCTGTATGCTGCATGCCTGATTTCAAAGGAGATGAGCTGTTTTGCTTTCAACTGTTCGCTGGGAGGTTTTGCTTACAACGACGACACATAATTCCTTGGCTGGTATAGCTATACAGCTTTGCTGTAAAAACTAGGAACCTGATTTTAGCACCTTTCGTTTAAATGTTAACTACGTTGTGGCAGACCCACAGAGGCACGGACTTTCTGTTCACAAAGACACAAAATCTTTATTTAAATTGAATCGGACTACAACCAAATTACACCTGGCGGATGTTCCCAGAGCTTCCTGGAATATTGTTACGTCAATTGTACCACAAAAGCAGTGACACCCGACAAAAGTACGGCGCCAAGCTAGACACGCGCACTGCCCGTCAAACTTAGTATAACCGGATTCCCCTTCTCTCCCGTGCCTACAACTCCTGCAGTTGGGGAATAAAAACAAAGACGGGAAAAACAAGGTGACTCAGAGAGGAGGTCTCACCATGTTTTCGGTCAGCGTGGGTCAGCGTAGTTTTAGGGCGCAGTTAATTACTTCTTTTCCTCCGGATACGTTGCCCAATGCAGACACCCGGTATCTCGAACAGTCGGGTTAGTGTGGCTCGTGTGGCTAGACATCAGGGTGTTCGCAACAATTCGTGTTCGTAAGACGAGCGATGTCTTCTGCCAGGAGAAGGGGCGACAACTCGGGCGACGTCTTCGTGCGCATCAGCTTGGCGGTCGGGCGCGTCGTACGGAAGAAGTCCTGATTGCTTTGATCGGTAAACGATTTTTTTTTTTTAGAAGCTGGAAAGATTCGACGGCTCCGGCCGGTACCGCGAACAACAGTTCTAAACAAAGGCACCCGTCGTCTGCCGCCACCGAAGCACCGAAGCCGCCGAAGCCCGCGAAACGACGCCATGTTGAGAATTACGTTGAGGATGGATGGATGGATGAATCCGGCTGAGCCCTTTGGATCGGGCGGTAGCTTACGCCACCTAGCCATTTTGTTTTATCATTTAAAAGCTTAGAGGCTATAAAGCCCCCTTGCCATCAGTTAATAAGAAAATACATAGTTTTTTTCTCTCGCTTTCTGCCGCCATTCACTTAATCTTTGCTTGGTAATCTCCACTGTCTTGAAATCCACTTTTCCTTCGCTGTCTGTTGTCTTCGGTAGGCATAGGGTGAAGCCTTTTACGGTAGAGTATCAAGTGCTCAGCCGTCTCGTCCTCCTCTCCACAAGCAGCGCACACTGTATCCATTTCCTGGTACTTCGCTCTGTATGTTCTGGGTCGCAAAACACCTGTCCTTGCCGCAACCAACAATGAGCTTCCCCTAGAATTGTCATAAATGCTTTCTTTGGCAATAACTGTTTAGCCGTCACCAGAACCGGCGAAAGTTGGCCACTCCGTTTCGGTTTCGATTGAGGAGCTTCAATTTGCGGTGCTTGTGTTTTCGATTTTCCGACTTCCCAAGAATGTACAATACTCTAAGCATTCTGGAGCGATATAGAAAGAAGACTGGGGCACTTTTCATGGTTCCCGACACGTCACTTCCGGCGTGGATGTAACCCCGCTAATTGAATTGCTGTGAGGTCATGTGACGTAAATTTTCCCGCTAAATTTAACGGGCGATCGAATTGCTGTTCAGGACACGTGACGTCAATTTTCCCGCTAAATTTGGCATCGTTACTGTCGAGACCGGTTATAGCGAAGTCGGTAATAACGAAATAGCGGCTACAGCGAAGCGATTATGATTTCCCATTATGACGAAATAGCGGATATAGCGAAATGATTTCCGATTCCCGTTGACTTCGTTATAACTAGGGTTCCACGTTTTCGGTTTTTATTCTTTTAAAATTCGGCGTACCTTTTTCGGTGTTTATTTTAAAATTCAATTTTCGTTTTTTTTTTTTCAGTGTATATTTATGCCCACGAACGTTGACCGGTTTTCTTCAATGAATATGAAAGAAACACCATCGGGCACCGGATCACATGATCCTTGTAGCTCTGATATTTGTGATCACTCGAAGAATAACGGCACAGAAACATACGTGGTCTTCGCTAGAACTTCCGTCAGGACACACTTCGAAATTGCGGAATTCGCGGGCATAATCTTCAGCGCGCTCCTTTTTCCTTTCCATTCTGACGACGTGACCTTCTGAGGTGATGACCGAACAGAAACCAGCGGAATGGCAAACAAATTCATTGTATTTATGTTCTCAACCAGAGGGAAGTTTGAAAGAGGGTGTTAAGAAAGGTATTAACGGCTTTCCTCGATGTCCTCTGAAGTGTATGAAGCGAAAAACCTTATACTAGCCCACATCCGAACTTTTTTTTTTTTTTTTTTTTTTTTTTTTTAGGACCGGGAAAGGACCGGTAAAGACAGGTATATGTCCCTCGAAGGCCAATCCAAGACCGTTTTGTTGCATATTGAACCTCGGAAGAGAGCAATCACGAAGAGGTCACACAATGTCGAACCTTGCAAAGCCCTCTCTCTCTCTCCCCCCCTCCCCACCTTCCCCCGGCCACCTTGACGCGGCCCTAGAAAAGTGACCTTTTTTGGTTAAGACCGAATTTTAAAAAATAAATTAGACGCACTTTTATCGGTTTTTATCGGTTTAAACCGAAAACGCCGAATCTACAAACTGACCTTTTCGGTTAAAACCGAATTTCGGAAAATGGGTTCGGCGTAGTTTTATCGGTTTTTATCGGTTTAAACCGAAAACTCCGAACCCTAGTTATAACCGGTCTCGACAGTACTCCGATGCCGCTCAACCCGGAAACGGGCGCCTAAGAGCTGCGCTCTAAAACTATTTTTTATTCATAAATATTTATTTTACTCCCCACAATTAAAAGAGAAATCAGAAAGATAAATGTTAACATGTTTTGTGATCCGCCGTAGTGATATTGGTCAGGTTGACACATGTTCCACTTACGGTTTCAGTTTTGTGAAATCCACGCGCCGAGGGCTGAGTCCATAAATCCTTCAAAGGTTGAAGTTTAAGTTAACGACATAGTTCACATCAATTAAGCTACGACAGTACGTCCTCGGACTTCATTTTTGCGCAGCCTCACAAATGTGCCACGCCACTTCAGTGTTGGTGCCGTTGAAATAGAACATAAATTTGACAGCTTCTGCGGTAAACTTGGGCAGTGTCATTTACAGAACACTACTTTACTTGAAAGATTATCCTCGGGTTATCTCCGCTTTCCCAGGACACAGCCCACGGCCCATTTTTCCTATATAGCTGTATCATAAACCCAAGTGCTTTTACTAAATAGTCAATGCTGAGGCGTCAACGCGTCTCAGCTCGGAGCGTGGAGCGAAAGCTTGCGCTGGGAACTTCCTGGGTTCGATCCCCGCCGCCCCCGCCCGTTTCGATCTGGATGAGTTTCGTACCGGCACGCGTTCGTGTGATCACTACTGCGTGATGCACGTTAAAAACCCCAGGTTAGCGGTTGTACCGCACTGGCTAAATTTCTCATCTACAGCTAAGAGACCGATTACCCGTTGAGGCGCATCTCCATCAAGGCTGTATAAACATAAAGAGCAAACCAATTTTTTTTTTTTCTGGAGAGTGGGGACAAGGAGGACAAACACGACACAGATCTCCAAACACAGCTCGTGTTTGTTCTCCTTGTCCCCACACTCCAGGGTTAAAAATGTCTATATTCAAAGCTCGCCTGCCCCCTTGTTTTAACTTCATTACCTCAAAATCATCATACTTACACGGAATTCCCTTGGTGGGTCTGGGGTCTTTTTTTGTTAGTATCTCTTGGGAGTGCAAGTTTGAACGCGGATCTACCACTCTAAAGACTCGAGCATGTGGAGCGCGCTTTTTGGATCGCATGCGATCCAAAAAGTATGTTTCACGAAAAATGATTATCTCGTGGATATCCAGTGGATATTGTAAAACGATGTTGGATATCTCTGGACCATTTGAAGACATCTCCTGAATGATCATGCATGATCATTCAGGAGATGTCTTGATCATTCAGGAGATGTCTTCAAATGGTCCAGAGATATCCAACATCGTTTTACAATATCCACTGGATATCCACGAGATAATCATTTTTCGTGAAACATAATTTTAGACATACTTCCAAACCCACGGGAAAGGAAAAAAAAAAAAAAGAAGAAAAACGGACGGGGTTTCTAAGTACAGGGGGTTCCCGAGAAAAGAATACCGTGTGTTTCGTCCAAGGAGGTTATAAGCACTATAGGAGGGGGCACGTTGCAATATTGGTGAAGCCTAGGCATAACAATTTTAAACGATATTGTGCCCAACGTGACCGCAGATCTCTCTGGCGATTGGTGCGCGTGACATGTCACGTGCAAGAGGGATGGTTGATTGTAGTCGGACACCTTGCAGGCTTGCGCGCGCTCCATCCGGTAGGTTTCATCAGATCGAAGGCTAGACGAAGGCTAGCTACGGTCACGTGATGTGGTCACGTTGGGCTGATAAGTGAGGAGAGAAAGGAGGAAAATGAGAACGAGGCGAGGCGTCAAGCGAGCATGGCTTGTGGAGGCTAAGCGGCTGACGTCATGCCCTCTCCTAGCCTTCTATCCTCCTTGGTTTCGGCCCGCGTAGATAATTAAACTCTGTGAGATTGCGACGCTAGCGGTTAGCATAGAACGGGATCAAAAGATAATTGAGAAAGAATGACGCCACCTAAACCTAATATATCGCAACAACAACAAATAAAAGAATGACATGGAGCACCTGTAGCATATCCAATTCAGTGGGGGAAAAAATCGTGTCAGCAAGAAAGAAAACAGCCGACAAGTGTTTTTCACCGATATAAATCCCACAAGCATCCGCAAAGCCAGTTCTTGTTTTGATGGTGAACTCTTTCTCGATTATTTTTTGGTCAAGCTGTGAGGATCTCAAACTTTCGCGTTTTATCCCAATAGCTAGCGCCCCATTCTCACCGAGTTTGAGCTTTCTGCGATGCATAGTGTATTTAGGCAAGCAAAATTCCTTCTTTTTTTTTAGGAACCCTTATTATTATGTTGCTTTATAGCTTGTTGTTCCTTAACCAGCTCCCCTGCACCCTCCCATTTCTGGCAAATCATTTGCAGATATCCATGCGATATTGATGTTTTCCGCATTCCATCGAGCATATGTGCATAATCTTTTCATTTTATTTTTTGAGACTTGAACTTGTGTTCACATGATTTTTTTAAAAGTAAACCTTTTGCTAGACGTCTAGATGGTTAGGAGTTATTAAAATCTAAACTTCCGTGCTTGCGCTCTTGAATACAAAACAAGCGACCCGAGGTGTGCTTCTCTGCATTGCACAAGCGCTAGATGCTCCCCCCCCCCCATTTTTTTTTTGCCAGGCGATTTATTATGGTGTCACAAGACTATCCAATCAATATTTTGGTACAGCGTCACATATATTTTTAATAGCCTAAAAACGCCACTGCTCGAAACCGAAACTGGACTGGGGAGGAAGAAACACAGAGGAGAGAGAGAGTTTGCGGAAGTCACGTGAATGTGCAACTTTTTTTTTTCCAATCAACGTATTTGCAGCTTTTCGGAAGCCACAAAAAATTGGTACAATATTTCTTTTGTATTTTTAACACTGTCTATGTGCCTTCGATGACCCACGACCTTGATTATATTTGGTGGTTGTGTCTAAACCCTAGAAAATGGCACGTGACTACAGAGAAAAGAGTGAGCGCGACTCAAACCGGCCAGTTCTCGATCGACGGTTTTTGGGCGGAAAGAAAACGAATTTCGACCCGCGAATTGTTTTCTGGGTAGTTGACCTCTCATATGTCATGTACAAATAAAAACCTTGGCAAGCATAAATAGCCCGTCACTGTATCAAAGTGTCCGTGAAAATGTGAAACGTTGCCGAACTTCAAAGGACATCCTGTGGTTGAGGCGAGTCGCAAACCCAACAGTATGCTATTCGAGGCGGCAATAGAAAGCTTTAAAGAGGCCATGAAATAAAGTTCGGGCTTGGATAAAAAATTTGATCGGAATCTTACTAATCGCATTTCATTTAGTGGCTCAAACGAATATAGAAATTTTAAAGCCTGCTTTTCAGTATGAAAGTATAGTGGACGATTTCATACCTCCTTTCCTTCAAAAGCTTCCAGACATTTCACTGCAATACATCCGCGGTACCCAAGGCACATCAGCCTACCCCAGCTCTCGCGTTGAACACGTGCACTGCATCACTCGGTCGTATGCATGCACTCGGCAACAATCAATCCGTTCACGCATATTTGAACCCGCGTTCGTGGCGAAATGAGTGCCGTGGCGGCACTTATCATCGTTTGTGAATGACAAGTTCCATGGCGTGCTTACAAAGGAAGGTGGAGGCTTGGGGTCATCCTTCCGGTGCGCAAGTACGTCACGATTCACGATTCCTCATTTCGCTTTCGAGTTGAGGACATGGGACTACCAACCCGGGGGGGGGGGGGGGGGTCAGGGGGGGGCGCTTGCCCTCCCAGTCCCCAGAGATGGGGGGGGGGCAAGGCGTGTGTTTTGCCCCCCCCCCTGAAAGAGCCGCCACTGGGCAGTGCAAACACTGGCCGGCGGCGCCCAAGGGATACCAAGGGCACCGCCCACCGGCCCTGGAAGGGGGGGGGGGGGGGCGGTGTCCGTTTCTCTTGTATTTCTTCTTTCCTGTTTTTTCCCTGTCTTTCTTCTTTGACCACGTTTCCCTACTTTTACCACAGTCTCGGGTTTTCTACATCATGATCAACATCCACCAGCTCGCTTGCGCACTCACTGTTTTTTCATCAAGTGCAAGGAAGGTTAAAACCAAAGCTTACTTGGTATAGCTCAAAGCTTGTAGAATGCTCATCAACGGTAGTGAGGCAGAAACAGTCGCGTCACAAGGGAGGGGGGGGGGGGGGGGCGGACCACCCCGGGTGCAGCGCTCAGGAGTCAGGGGTGTGTCGCGGTGGGCTACGAGAGCGGGGGGTGGGGGGGAGGTGGGTGTCGTGGCGGGCTACCGCCCCGGGTGCCGCTGACCTTCGTGACGCCACTGGGCAGAAATACAACTCCTTTAGCTAGGAAAGTAGTTTATTTGTGATTCACTGAATCTACAAAAAACAGATAAGTACAGTAACAGACACATTTCTTTTTAGAATTTCAGGAACACAATTTAAACTGGAGCAAAGTGACAAACGTAGGTTAAAATGTGAAGAAATCCAGAGAACTTGGTGGAATCACTTTTCAAAATGTTGTCTCAAAAATTTATACACGGGATTCAATGTGCCTTAGTAAGCCCCAATGCTCCTCATCCCCTCAAAATGAAGTTAAAAGTAGCTCTATACGTCATGAAACAAAAATAATACCAAAGCTAAGAGCAGCAAAACCCTATGCGACAAAGGCATTAAAATAAAATGCTACTAAGCAGTACTGCAGCTGTTGCCAATTGCAACTAATAACGTTTCGAACTGATGAATATCCATGTTTCTCAACTTCAGGTGAACAAACAACATACAGGCAGTGAAACACACGGTAAAACATGAAAACTCTTCCACACGAATGACCTCCAGACATTCCATGGCTCAGATTCCTCACTTGTGCATTCTTTTTCTATACCTACTTAAATGGGTTTTGGAGCCAAACGCTTGGCCACACGCTTCACACTTGTAAGGCCGCTCCCCACTGTGGGTTCGTTTATGACTCAAGAAGTTGGATTGATCCGAAAACGTTTTCTCACAGATGCCACACTGATATGGTTTCTCACCTGTATGGACTCTTTTGTGAGTAACCAAGTGATCTTTCTTTCCAAACGTCTTCTGGCAAACCTCGCAGCGAAACGGTTTCTCCCCCGTGTGTGAGTCCTCACGTGGGTCTGTAAGGTACCGATTACAGCAAACGCTCTCTCGCAGACAGAGCAGCGGAATGGCTTCTCTCTCGTGTGAGTCCTCATGTGAAGCCGCAAGTTACAATTTACAGCAAACACTCTCTCGCAGACAGAGCAGCGGAAAGGCTTCTCCCCTGTGTGTGTCCTTTCGTGCCTGGTGACATCGATTTGATAAGGACTGGTGTAAGGGCAGAACTCGCAGTCTTACATGCCCTCATGTCGTGGCCGCGTCCCGGGTTGCAACTCGACCTGTTCGCCTGTAGGGGAAGAGAAGTCGCTCTCGCTGTCCCCATCGTCCCAGAAGGCTGCTTTGGTCGGCAGTGTTGGGGAGACGCGAGAAACAAGGAGAGTCAATGACAATGAAAGCCCAATGCCAACACGCAAGCATTCGACAAGTTTGGCAAATCGGCATTGCAATCAGCAGAAACTAGAACACACAAACAAGTGTACCGACACCTGTTCATTTCAGAGCAAAGAAAACAAAGTCGGCAAATAAAAACTATTCACACTTTGAATGAGAATAACCCATTCATGCAGATTATTTTCATGTGCACTTTATCTTTCAATGAATCAGCTCATCTCGCATCCTAAGAGCCTTAAGGAACAATAAAAGAGCCTAATCTCTGAGCCTGGGAATCGCCATCAATAATAAGGCAGCAGTGAAGGTAGCATGTAGCCTGCGAAGTCTGTTCGCTGTAATAATATTCTAGAAAAAATCACCACACAGTCAATGTCACTGTACATCAATGAAAAATCACACACTACTTGAGTATCCAAGCACTGCTTCCAGTGGAAGAATGTGGTTAAAAAACCACAATTGGTGACATCTTGTCTCAAACACCAGGCAAGAGCAAGCGGTGCAAAACAACCCTATCACACTGGTTTTCTTTGCACAAATGGAGTGGTGGTGAATGCAATCACATTGGTTGAGTGGTTGTGCTAATCTAAATAACTGGCATCCGTCTGATGCAATAGGAGACGCTAATTTTGATTCAATGATGCCGGACTGGGATAAGCAAATAAGACTTCACAGAGGATGCATGTTCCCAAAAGTTGAGTTGGCAAGTCGGAAGAAGTCTCCCTGCAAAGCAGCAACGTGTTATTTGCCGAATCCCGGAGAAAAGCTCACAGCAAAACGGGCGGATGCGGAGAAAAGCTCAGCGGCCATTTAGCTTATGCGGAGAAAAGGTCACAGATTTTTCTTCTTCTTTTCATATGGAGGCTATTGGAGTCTGCGTAACATATATCAATTTATTATCATTAAAATTCACGAGCTTTGAAAAAAAAAAAAAAAGAAAATGCCATTTTTGTAATATTGTTAAGCTTATTGGTAGGGCTCCGTGTTTTCAGAGTTTATTTTTTTAGTGAAAATTCGGTGTTTATTGGAGTTTATTTTTCGTAAATCTCCTATTCTCCGAAATTCGAAGATTAATTTCGCAGTGTTTCGTATTAAAAATAATAAATAACAACCGGATGCAAACGTATGCCAGATAAAAAATAAAACGCGCTTGTATCAATTAAGATTTCTTCAGTTGAAATTGGCGATGGTGTCATTGGCAATACTAAATTGTCCCACGACAAAAGTTGCACACAAGTGTGG